>PVHX01004023.1:107370-132803 GCA_004024805.1 Geosciurus inauris
TTCTCATTTACCTCCCAGAATTTTTTTTATCTCTTCCCTGATGTCTTCTGTGACCCATGCATTGTTCAATAGCAAATTATTGATTCTCCAGGTGTTGTAGTGGCTTCTTTTTTTTAAACTGTTATTAATTTATAGTTTCATTCCATTATGGTCAGATAGAATGCAGGGTAGTATCTCTATTTTTTTGTATTTACTAAGACTTGCTTTGTGGCATAGCATATGATCTGTTTTGGAGAAGGATCCATGTGCTGCTGAGAAAAAAATGTATTTGCTTGTTGAAAGGTGGAATATTCTATATATATCAGTTAAGTCTAGACCATTGATTCTTCTATTAAGTATTGTAGATTCTTTGTTTAGTTTTTGTTTGGAAGACCTGTCCAGAGGTGAGAGAGTTGTGTTGAAGTCACCCAGTACTATTGTATTGGGGTCTGTTTGATTCTTGAATTTGAGAAGGGTTTGTTTGATAAACATGGCTGCCCCATTGTTTGGGGAATAGATATTTAAGATTGTTATGTCTTGTTGGTGTATGATTCCTTTAAGCAGTATGAAATGATCTTCTTTATCCTTCTTCACTAACTTTGGTTTGAAATCCACTTTATCTGAAATGAGGATGGAAACTCTTGCTTGTTTACACAGTCCATGTGAGTGACAAATTTTTTTCCATCCTTTCGCCTTCAATCTGTGAGTGTCTCTTTCTATGAGATGAGTCTCTTGGAGGCAGCATATTGTTGGGTCTTTTTTTTTTAATCCAATCTGCCAGTCTGTGTCTTTTAATTGATGAGTTTAGGCCATTGACATTCAATGTTATTATGGAGACATAGTTTGTATTCCCAGTCATTTTGGTTTATCTTAGTTTTTAACTTGACTGGGTTTCTCCTCTCATTGGCCTTTAGTGTAGCTCCTCCCTCTTCTGGTTTTCATTGTTGGTTTTCATTTCCTCCTCATGGAATACTTTACCAAAGAATGTTCTGTAGTGCCGGCTTTCTTGCTGTGAATTCTTTTAATTTTTGTTTATCTTGGAAAGTTTTATTTCATCATCAAACCTAAAACTTAATTTTGCTGGATATAAGATTCTTGGTTGGCATCTGCTGTCTTTTAGTGCTTGGTATATGCTGTTCCATGACCTTCTTGCTCTCAGGGTCTGTGTTGAGAAGACTGTAGTGATCCTAATTGGCTTTCCCCTATATGTAATCTGATCCCTTTCTCTTGTGGCTTTTAAGATTCTCTCCTTATTCTGAATGTTAGGCATTTTCATTATGATGTGCCTTGGTGTAGATCTGTTGTGATTTTGTACATTTGGTGTCCTGTAAGCCTCTTGTATTTGATTATCCAATTCATTCTTCATATTTGGAAAGTTTTCTGATATTATTTCATTTAATAGGTTGCTCATTCCTTTGGTTTGGAATTCTATGTCTTCCTCTATCCCGATAATTCTTAAGTTTGGTCTTTTAATGTTATCCCATAGTTCTTGGATGTTCTGTTCATGGTTTCTTACCATCTTCACTGTGTGGTCAACTCTATTCTCAAGGTTAAATATTTTGTCTTCAGTATCTGAGGTTCTGTCTTCCAAGTGGTCTAATCTGTTGGTGATGCTTTCTATTGAGTTTTTAATTTGGTTTATTGTTTCTTTCATTTCAAGGATTTCTGTTTGGTTCCTTTTAAGAATCTCTACCTCCTTATTGAACTGATCTTTTACTTCCTGTATTTGCCTATGTATCTCTTTATCAAAATGATCTTTTGCTGACTGAGCTTGCTCTCTTATATCATTTTTTAAGTCACAGAACATTTTAATCATGTACTTCCTTAGCTCCTGTTCTGTCATTTCTTCTGCTGTACTGACCATGGATTCTAATAATGTAGTATCTTGGTTTGTTTGAGGCACTTTCTTCCCTTGTTTTTTCATGGTGTTTGTGTGTCTTTCCTTCTAGCTCTGCTGATCTAAGGTGTTACAGTTTTACTCCTATAGGATTATAGTTTCCCTGCAGGGTTTCAATACCTCTCCTTTAAAGGGGAGACCAATATTGATTGTTCTCAGTACCAACAATATATAGTTTCAAACCAAATAGCTTCTAATATCTCCTATATACATTTACAGTTTAGTCACAATATACAACACTTATGAGTTCCTTTAACATCTAATATATAAACAATAGTTTTGCACAAGGGTGTATAGTTTCTGTTGGTGGGCTAGAGAAACTTGAGGGTGGGGTGTAGGATAGAATGTTAGAGTAGTAGGAAGTGAGGATATGGTTATTAGATCTTAGAAAGCATGAAAAAGGAATCCAAGAGAAGTTGGCTGTTAGTAGAATTAGTGAAAGAGAGTTGGGGAAGACCTGTAAGGAAGAAGAAAAGAGTACAGCTAGCGAGGAGACATGATAGTAAGAAAAATAAAACATATGCAAGTGGGAGTCACAAGACTATATAATACCACTCTAGTATACTGTTCAGAAATCCCAGTCTACCATATCCTACTTTATTTTTTCTAGTGTTTTGAACATGAACGTGTGCAAATACTTGGTTTCACAACTGTTGGGGATTAGAGAGTGGGAAAAGAGCGAGAGAGAAAAGAGGAAAGGAAAAAAAGAAAGGAAAGAAGAAATGAGCAGAGAAATAAAACAAAAAGATTAAACAAAAGGAATATTAGGAGAGAAAGATAAAGGATAAAATAAAAATAAAAAAAATAAAAAGTCTCAATGTAAATACACAGGTTTGCTTCCCTTCACCTCCAGTAGGTGGCATTGTCCATTGCTTACTGGAATTTCCTCGTTGGGTGAAGAATGTCCTAGTTGAGGTGAGAGTCTCACAAGGAAGCCATCTGCTTCAGCAACAGGATGAAGTTCTGGGCCACTGGTAGTCTTGGAAGCAGTGGAGACACTGCTTCACCCTGTGCTGTGTTGAAGTAGAAGTTTGTCCCCAGATGCTGTCCGGCGTTTCCTGGTGCAGGAAATTCTGCCCTGGTAAATGGAGATCCACAAAGAACAGTAGCCAGGGGTCCCACGCGGGAGACATTTGTCCACAGGAGCAACTGCTAGGGGCCCTGCGTGGTTGGGTGGGCGCTGGAGCCAGGAACTCCATGTAGAAGCAGCCCCGCCCACCTGGGGCGAATCCTGGGCTGGAGCCCTGGTCTGGGGCCCTGCACTGCAGCTGTGTTCAGTGGTTCGCTGCTGAAGTCACGCTGCTTGTGACAATCGCTGCTGCCTGGTGGCCCTGCATACATGTGCGAGTGAAATTCCTGTGGGGGATGATGAGCTGTGGGATGATGTCACGAAGCTGGCTGGGAGACAGTATTTCCACTACTTCAGGCTCCTGTCCTGGAGAGACTAGCACGGAGGAGTCCGTTTAGGCCACCATCTTGGAACTGGATCCGTTTTTTCTATTTCTATATGGAATGACATTGGTATTTTATTTGGAATCACATTGGATCTGTATAGTGCTTTGGGTAGTATGGCATTTTGACAATATTGATTCTGCCTATCCAAGAGCATGGGAGATCTTTCCATCTTCTAAGATCTTCTTCTATTTTTTTCTTTAGTGGCCAATAGTTTTCATTGTAGAGGTCTTTCACCACTCTTGTTAGATTGATTCCCAAGTGTTTTATTTTTTTGGAGGCTATTGTGAATGGGGTAGTTTTCCTGAGTTCTCTTTAAGAGGATCCTCACTGATGTATAGAAATGCATTTGATTTATGGATATTGATTTTATATCCTGCTTAGTGAATTCATTTATTAATTCTAGAAGTTTTCTGGTGGAATTTTTTGGACCCTCTAAGCATAGAATCTTATCATCAGCAAATAATGGTAGTTTGAGTTCTTCTTTTCCTATCCATATCCATATCCCTTTAATTTCTTTCATCTGTCTAATTGCTCTGGCTAGAGTTTGAAGGACTGTGTTGAATAGAAGTGGTTAAAGAGGGCATCCCTGTCTCGTTCCTGTTTTTGAGGGAATGCTTCCAATTTTTCTCCCCTTAGGATGATGTTGGCCTTTGGCTTAGCGTAGAAAAGTTTTATAATATTGAGGATTTTTTCTAGTGTTTTGAACATGAACGTGTGCTATATTTTGTCAAATGCTTTCTCTGCATCAATTTGTATAATGACATGATTCTTACTCTTAAATCTGCTGATTTCACTAACTTTGGTTTGAAGTCCAACCTTACATCCTTGGAATGAACCTCACTTGACCATGGTGCACTATTTTATTGATATGTTTTTGTATACTATTTGCCAAAATTTTATTGAGAATTTTTTCATCTATCTTCATCAGGGATATTGGTCTAAATTTTTTTTTCTTTCATGTGTGTTTGTCTGGTTTTGGTATCAGGGTGATACTAGCTAATAGAATGAGTTTTGAAGGGTTCTCTCTTTTTCTATGTTATAGAATAATTTTATAATATTATTGGTATTAATTTGAGGAGTATTAAATTGGTATTAATTTTTCTTTGTATGTTTTGTAGAACATGGGTGAGAATTCAGCTGGTCCCCGGCTTTTCTGGTTGGTAGTCTTTTGATAGCGTCTTCTGTTTCCTCGCTTGAAATTGATTTAAGTTGTGTATGTCCTCCTGATTCAGTTTGTGTAGGTCATATGCCTCTAGAAATGTGTTGGTTTCTTCGGGGTTTTCTATTTTATTGGAGTACAAATTTTCAAAATAGTTTCTAGTTATCCTCTGTATTTCAATAATGTCTATTGTGATAGTTCCTTTTTCATCAAGAATTTTAGCAATTTGGGATTTTTATTCTCTCCTTCTTTTTGTTTGGGTGGCTAAGGGTTTGTCAATTTCATTTATTTTTTTCAAAGAGCCAGCTTTTTGTTTTGTCAATTGTTTGAATTGTTTTTGTTTCAATTTCATTGATTTCAGCCCTGATGTTAATTATTTTGTCTTTTACTTCTTTTGGTGTTGGTTTGTTCCACTTTTTCTTGGGCTTTGAGATGTAGTGTCAGGTCATTTATTTGTTGAATTTTTTCTTCTTTTAATGAATGAGCTTAATGCCATGAACTTTCCTCTTAAGCACTGCCTTCACAGTGCCCCAGAGATTTTGATATGTTGTATTGGAGTTCTCATTTACCTCTAAGAATTCTTTTTATTTCCTCCCTGATATCTTCTTTTATTCATGTACCATTCAATAGTGTATTATTTACTCTCCAGGTATTGGAGTAGTTTCTATTTTTCAATCTGTCATTGATTTCTAATTTTATTCCATTATGGTCAGATAGAATGCAAGGTAGTATCTCTAATTTTTTATATTTTCTAAGACTTGGTTTGTGGCATAACATATAATCCATTTTGGAGAAGGATCCATGTGCTGCTGAGAAAAAAGTTTTTATGGTTGGAATATTCTATATATGTCTGTTAAGTCTAATTTATTGATTGTTTTATTGATTTCTATAGTTTCTTTGTTTAGTTTTTGTTTGGAAAATTTATCCAGTGGTGAGGAGGTGTGTTAACGTCACTCAGTATTATTGTATTGTGGTCTATTGATTCTTGTAGTTGAGAAGTGTTGGTTTTATATACTCCCAAGGGAGTACCTGGAGGCAGTCCTGGGCCTGAGCCTGGGCTCCCTTGGGTTGACAAGGGCGGTCCTGGGCCTGCTATATAATTTTCTAAGTACTTGACCTATATTGACTTGGCCTTAGTTATCAACAATTCATATAAGGTTCTATCTCTTAAGATAGTACCTTTGGCACAGGGTTAAATAAATTAAGCAAAATCACAGAACTCATGTGTATATATTTGATTTATCTGAGTTGTCATTGCAAATTAGTGGAAAAATGTGTACTATTAATGAACAACCTATATACAGAAATCAACTACAAGTAGTTAGAACTAAATACTCTGAGCATTTAGAATAAGCAATACTCTAAGCATTTAGAAACCAATAATGGGAAATGTCTTCTTGGCTTTATTATCTACAATGATTCTTTAAACAAGGCAGAAAAAATTATATAAATTATAAAGAGAAAATATGACAATATTTGTTAACATATATTATGAGAAAAACAAAAAGACAAAATATAAATTGAGAATATATACTTATTATGCTTAATTGATAGAGGAGTAATACTTAGAATATATGCATTTCTTCAAATTAAAAAAGAAAATGACAGCTCAAATATGCTGAAAGATTGAACATCTGCTTAAAAAAGATACAAAAACTAGCAAGAACCAATTGTGCACTTTCAACAGAAGAGGTCAAAATTTTGTAATCATATCATGGAATATTGAACAGCAATAAAAATAAAAGCTATACATTAAAAACATAAATGAATCTTTGGGACATGATGTTGAGGTAAAAATGAAGTAAAAGAAGAAGAAATAAGAGTATTATTGCATATATATATCATATAAAAACATTGGATACTGTTACATGTTCTTTAGGGATATGAATGTGTGTGATAAAATTATTGTTAAATAGCAAGCAAATGAGCAATACAAACATTTTTGTATATATACATATATGTGTATGTATGTGTATATATAATTAACATTGTTTTTATATTTACTCTGTTTAATTTAAATCCTTGCAACATGTTGGGGAAATATCCTTGGGGGGAAAACCATTCAAAAACCACATCTGGAGTACAATTGATTTCACTCTTCTTTTGTGCTTTTATTAAATGAATTCCACAGTGATTAAGAGCACTGAGTCCAGAAATGGCTTGCTGGGTTCAGACTCTATATATATAGAATCTTTAGATGATATCATATAAAGCAAGTGACTCGGTACTCATTTCCTTTTCTATAAAATGGAGTTAATACTAGCAATCATCTCACCAAGTCGTAACAAAGATTAAAATATATGTAGTGTATTTAGAACAATGGCATGTGTTTGCACACATAATTGCAGTTGAGGTACCCCTCACTTTTCTTCCTGCTGTTTTTACCTTGTCAATTAAAAGACATTTTCCTGCATTCCCACAGTCACCATTAATCCAGCATAGGGTAAGGGTTCTGAGGGGGAGCTGATTGGAGCAGCTCCATTTTGATTCAATTTTTGAGTTTTCAAAATGAAATTTTGCATAGTGAAACAAGTTCAGTGTTTTTCTTATGTTTGCTTTGTTTTGCTATTTAACAAGCAAACTGTTAGAAAGCCACAGTTTTGAACAAACATTTAAGAGTAGGGAAAACTTTGGTGTCTGCATTGAAGAGAAGTGGTGGCAGAACACAATGGATAGCAAGATTGTGTCTTGCCTTTGGCACGCCTAACAGGTCATGTGCCAAAAATATCCTGTGTGCATAGAAATATGGGCATTTTTCATCGTCTCTTTTGTGGTTATATTTTCTAAAATGAGTGTTACATAAAATTATTCACGTAAGCAGGAGTGGAAAGAATATTAGAAAAATAAAAGGTTTTTAGCCAATTAACAAAACAAACTACAAAAAATTTTTAAAAAGTAGATAGGCAATTCAAAGAAGCAGAATTATAAATAGCCAATAAACATGAAAAGATATGCAACGCAGCTGGCCAGCATGGAAATGCAAATAAAACCTACACAAGTTTAAAAAATTTTACCAATTGAGTCTTCAAAGAATGATGGCTAGGTGGTACAATAGAGGGTGTGCAGAAGCAGGCTCTAGGTGGGAAAGTGAGAGAGTACCACTCTTGGGGAAAGAATTATGCAGCATCCAAGTAAATTTTAAGGCACATACTATTAGGTCTAGCAATCTAATTCCAGCAATCATCCTATAAAACCATAGCACTAGTACCACATGATTCAGCTCTCCCACTTCTGGGTATATATTAAAAGGAAAGGAAGCCAGAATACAAAAGTGATACCTGCACACCCATATTTATTGTGGCGCTACTCACAAAGCTAAGATTTGGAATCAGCTTAAGTTCCAGTCAACTGATGAATGAATAAATGAAATATGGTGCATATACACAATGGAGTATTTAGCCATAAACAGGAATGAAATTCTTTTATGCAGCAAATTTAGTAAAACCCAATGACACCACATTAAGCAAAATAAGCCAGACACAGAATGACAAGTATTGTACATTCTCTCTTATATTTGGAAACTTAAAAAAGTAATCAACCTGAAATTATAATTGATTACTAGGGACTGAGAGGGGTGCTGAGGGGAATGGTGTAGAAGGGTAGATGGATTTGTTCAATGCAAAATATACACATATATGGAAATACCAAGCAAATCTACTCCCTCCAAAAGAAGACAAAAACATTTGGAGAGATAGGAACCCAAAGAGAAAGGAGTAACTGTGTACCAGGTCTCCATCATGCCACACCTTGGACAGAGTTGTGCACTGCAACACAGAAAGTGTGATGCCAAGCTTTGCTACTACTTAACCTTGTATCAGTGACAGAACCACTGAGCACTCCACAAGGTAGCATGTACATTTGCCAGGATATTACTATAGTTAATCAGACCTAAGTGTTGGTCTATGTATTCAAACAATAGGCCATGTTTATTTGGAATTACATTGTCCCACTTCCAAAATTCCTTAGAATGGTTACTAATAAGTACAGGTTATCTTTTGGCAAGATTTTCTTTCTGTGTATATTTAGAAATAATGACCCATAATTATTTACTCTGACTTACTTATAGGTCTAGGGTTCTTTTTTATGATTTTTCAAAATATAATCTAGAAATGACTATTTCTATTGAGAAGTATAATATAATAATACTCTATAAACATTGAATGATGATGTATTAATCACTGATAATTAAAATTATTGGAATATTTTTTAAAAAATAAGATGCTTGTTTCCAAAATTATACCATGAACAAACAACATGGCAATTTATTCATCATTTACCATTGGGTAAATAGGTAGTCAATCATGATATAAATATAAAAATGTTTGAAATTGTGAAGTTTTACAGACCTTTATTAACTTATCAATGCTTTTGTAAAGATTCACTTTATCTCACCAGCTGCTTCCTGTCTATTTATTATAGTCAAGGGTCTTGGTTCTTTCCTACCTGAACAGGATGGAAAGCCATTTCTCGCTTCAGCATGGTACATGAAGGGAGTCCTGTACTTTCCTTTAAAATTTCTCACGGAAGACATAAACCTTATCAAACCTTTGTCCCCTCCAGCTGGTAACCTCTGCATGAACTAGAGGGTTGAAATATTGTTTAATCATGCTACATACCACTTTTTACAGATGTGAGAAACATTATTTTCCTGCAATAGAAGCAACAAAACAAAATGTTTTCACTCTGTGCTAGAAAAAAATACATTTTCCAATTTTTTATTATTTTAAATGGTATTATTTCTTTTGACATGACATTTTCATTTATGTATTTTAAATATTACTTTTGGAGAAAGGCACATGTTTAAATTGATGATAATACACAAGCAGCCTGGGGAGCAGGGACCCCTGTACTGACTTGCTGCAGAGAGAAACAACGTGCTAATTTCAGTTGGCAATCTTTACTTGATTCCTTCAGTCCAAACTCAACTATTATTAACCTTTGTTTGTGACAATTGAAGAGAATAATGGTTGAATTTGGGGCCTTTAATGTCACATTGAAATCAATAGCTGTAAATGGTAGTTGCCACAGTTCTAACTGATCTGTCACATTTAAACAAAAGAAGGCTTTTCTCAGTTCATAGAAGATAGCTAAGACAATTAAACACACACACACACAAAGATCTCAGAAGACCTTAAGAAAATGTACTGATCACAGCATATTTTTATAAGGGCTTTTTTTTCTTCTTGTTTAACAGTGTTTATTTTTTTTTGTTTTTATACTTGAAATTCTAAGTCAAATACAGGAGATACAGTGGACTTTATTCAGACCTCAAAAACGGGGCTCTGTCATAAATATAAATTGAATTGTCCTCCTTAAAGCAGCAATGATAGTAAGTGTTGGGGTATGATGATAAGCTTCTTCATGAGCTGGCAAGGCCAGTAATTGCAAAGGCCACCAAATAAAAACAACTGAAAATCCTGAAAGCTGGAGCTCGGGATACCACTGACAGCCCCTCTTATCATGGCTTCAAGTCCAACACAATCCATCTTTTAGACTTTTGTACATTCATCAGGGGTAAACTTTCAGTCCTTAGTTTTGACCTTGTCTTTACCTTTCTGTTATTCTGGACATTTTAGGGATGCAAATTAAGGGATGTCAGTCAAGTTACCATAAATGACTTTGATATGCACATTTGCCATCTCTGAACCTAATACACATTGTAATTGGCTGGACACTGATTAATTCCTTTAAGAACATAAGTCAACTTTGCATTGCTAAGTTTTATGAAGTAATAAGAATGTTACAGTGCTTTATCAGGAAGAAAAAGCTTTGGTAATTTTTTTCTATGGAATAATAGCAGGTCTCCAAGTTTTATAAAGGCATAATATGAATATTCTTATTCACTGAAATGCCATTCTGATCATCCTTTGAAAAATTAAATTAGTTGTTCTTGGAAGTAGAAACTAGAAAGATGCAATACCACAAGAACATAGGCTATTAAAAAGAGGAAAGTAAACAAGATCATGTTAACTTCCCTTAAGCAAAAGTACTATTTTTTCTCAGCTTATAATTTTATGAGGTGGGTTTGCACACTTAACATTTTCCAAAATTATTAGTTTAAGGATTCCATGAATTTTTAAGACATTATACTTCTCTGAAATAAATCTATCGACTCAAGAGGAAGATAATCAGTTTCTAGTGGGTCTTTTACCTAGTTTATTTCTTTTCACTAGACTATGAGATTCCAACCTTCATCAGATCAACTACCTGGGGAAAAAAACAAGTAATATGCTGGTTAAGGGGTTCTACTAAAAAGAACTCCTTGATTTGCTGATGTGTTATGAACACTGCCACCATGGCCCACTCCCAGCTATCAGCCTGATGTCATTGAATTGGCCACAGCACAATACTGGAGCCTTCTGGCTTCCCTGGGGAAGACGTGATTCTGCAACCACTCTTAGCATGACCGGAAGGCTAACAACACAAAAGGATGTGCCAGCCTTCATAAGGAGAGAAACAGCGTTTTAAAATGTCTGACCAAGAGACAAGCTGCTCTGATCCAGATTGTTGATCTGCTTAGAGATAAAAGGATATAAGCACTGTTAACTGTGTAGGCAAAACTAACAAGTCTTTAAGGTGAATTTCACCTTTTTATGTGCTACACTAGAGAACTCAAAATGTTTATAATGGTGTGGTCTCTACTCAGGGAAGTTCTGTGGATTCCCATGTATATCCATTTCCTAAGTTATACTATTTTAAGGAAGAGAAGAAATCTTCATGAGAAGAATCTACTTGTCAAATCATGTGCCTAAAGATATATAAATCTGAGCATGTCTGCTACAAACATGATATGATTGAAAGCGTTTGTTGGAATCCAACATACATTCATGTATTTCTAGTGGAAAGGAAGGGAAGATGGGAGAGAGAACTCAATTATTTGGCTCATTTTGAGATGAAAATATTAAAAAAGACAAACTAATCTAAGCCTAACGAGGGAAATTGTTGAATTATAGAGGCAACCATAGGAATGATAATACTGCTGACTTTGGAAACAAGACCTGATGCCACAAGACCTCTTCCATCTATTGAACCAATTTCTCTCTGTAACTAGTCTTTATTGACACTTTCCTGTAAATGTCAGCAGTGGATGAAGGGGTTAAGTAGATTCTTTTCTGGTGGTTAGTAGATATTTATGTGTCTGTCTGTCTATCTATTAGAATCTAGTCAAAGAACCTAGCATCTAAAACAGCTTTCAGGGGGAAATTGCTGAGGTATTTTCACGGCCAATTTATGTCTGTTATATTCACATGAGCACATAAGTAAAATACATATGCTATGGATGGCACTACATGATTCCACAATTACCTATTAAATCAAGCTTGTTAATTGTATCACTCAAATTATCCATATCCCAGCTTATTTTCATTTGATCAGTCAAAATCTAAAAGAAATATGCTAAAATCTCCCATATAGTTTCCCATTTTTTTCTTAGCTATAAACATTATACTGAGCCTTAAGCCTTAGAATTATAAGTTATATGCCTTACCTTGCTTGATATATGGTTTATGTGTGTGGTTTGTGAAATCATACCTGTTATCATTATATAAAATCACTCCTTGTTTTTATCAATGCTTTTGGTTTAGAATGCAAGGATTAATATTATCATTCTGCATTCATTTTTGTTGTTGTTGTTCTAACTTTTTTAGCCTAGTCTGTTTTTTTTTTAATTTGATGGAGAATTCAGTTTAAAATCACATTTTGTAATTATTGATCTATTATTCAATTTATTATTTTTTGTTTATTATTTACTTTGTTGGGTCCTTTCTCTTTTTTCTCTTGTTTTTAAAACTATTAATATAGAGCCTCTATTTTTCTACTGTTCATGATAATATGTACAGAAATATTGCTTGATTAAGGTTAAGTATCAGGTTAAGTAATGACAGTGGCCCCATTAGGACAGCCTGCTTTCCCCGTTTTACCCCTAACATCTCGCTGTACCAGTTCAGTCTTGTAGATTCCTTCCTTCCTTATGCCCTCTTTCTTCTCTTCACAATTACTGGGATTTACTGAATAATTGAAAGCTTTTAATTGCAAGTTTTTACTAAACACTCACACATACGTATAAATCCAAGAACTTTATCATAGTTTCTGTTCTGATTCTTATGAATTATCATCAAGTGAGTTTTGAAAGTTGCTTTACAGTGTTTATTGTATTGTTCTTTCCTCTTCTTGGAAAGAAGAGATTTGCTACTGATGGAATTTTCATGAGGTTGGAGAATTTCCTTGACATTTTCCTCAGATACGATGTCAGTACATGGGTGGCATGTTTTCTGAATTCTTGAATGTTGAACACCATTGTGCTTTGTCCTTAACATTTGAGTATTATATCAGCAGTTATAAAGATTCCTGGATCATAGTCTTATTCTTTTAGTAGTATAGTCAGATAATCTTCCTTTTGTAAGAAAACTGTTTTTTGTTCTGGGTAGAAGAAAGATTTTTTTTTTTCATTAGCATTGGAGGTCAGACATTTCCCCTGATTATGTCTAGGTATGTGGCTTTTTGTGAAATTAATCCTGTCGAGTCTTTGTGAGCTCATTCAGTAAGAGGCACATGTCTTTCTTCAACTCAGGGAATTTTTATTCTATTATTTCCATGATTATCATTTCTATCCCATGCTCCATTTTTCCACGTATGGAATGCCTTTTCTTTGCATATTATATTACCTGGTTCTTCCTCTAATCTCTTACTTTGTCACTTATTTTCTTCTTTCCTTTTTTCATTTTATAGTCTGGACAACTAATTCAGTTCTCAACAGTGGCTTCTCTTTTTCAATTCTTCTATTTGATTATAGAACTCTGAATCATTATTGCTAGTTCAAGTAATTATTATTTTTATTTTCTAATTGTATCTTCTTGAGAATACTCATTATATTGAAACTCACACTCTCTCTTATCTCATTCATTAGCTCTTCCTTAATAGTAGCTCACTGTTCAGCTTGACCTCTTGCCTACAAGGTAAAGAGTCCAGGAAATATATAGTAATTTTGCTTTGACTTCCTCATAGGTAGGTTTTGTATAAAAAAAAAAAAAAAGAAAAAAGTCAAGATTGAAGTTTCCATTGAGCCAGAAGGTTGTGATTTTTCAGTGGCTTTTTCTGATGGGCTAGCACTTACATATTGGCACATCTGACTCCTTCACTGAGAATGGTAGGAGAGGAGGCTTGGTCCTAAGACTCTCTAAGCACAAGTATCACAAAACCAGTTCTTCCCAAAATATGAATACTTACCAATTTATTCCTTTCTGGACCTCTCCCAAATTCTCCCAGAACTGTCTGCTCAGCAGAATGAGGTGGCTACCCAAAAAAGACTGTGGAAAGTTGGGCAGCCCTTGTCTTCTGACATGGTTGGCACACATAGTGTTATAGTTTGGATGTGAGGTGTATCCCAAAAGCTCATGTGTGAGACAATGCAAGAAGGTTTAGAAGAGATAAGATTGGGCTATGAGAGTCTTAATCCAATCAGCTAACGATTTTGTGATGCAGTTGAGTGGGAGATGAAGGCCAGTAGGGTATGGCTAGAGGAGGTGGGTCATGGGGGCATGTTTTTGTATCTGGGAGCAGAGGAGTCTTTCTCTGCTTACTGATCATTATGTGAGCTTCTTGCATCCACCACACTCTTCCACCATGATGTTCTGCCTCACCTTGTAGAATGGAGCTGGCTGTCTATGGACTGAGACCTCTGAAACTATGAGCCCTCCAATAAACTTTTCCTTCTCTAGAATTTTCTGGTCAGATGTTTTAGTCACAGCAGCAAAAAAGCTGACTAAAACACCCAGCATATGTGGCTAGGCCTCTCTGTTGACTAAAGAATCTGCTGTATTAACTCCCTTCCTGCTGAGATCTAGGGCCCTCTCCTTCTCCAAGGTGAATGGAGCCTCACAATTGCTGTCTTCTCTCGAGGACTCAAAACTTCAGAGGTGCCATTTGGCTTAGGTAGGTGTTGAATTACCCTGCCATCTTGCAGGTTGTGTTTGGACAAAGAGTATGTGGTAGAGACCCACGGAGATCTGCTTCGTCATGACTGGCTCTCCTGGGAACAGTTAGTTCTCCTCAGCACTCTGACCTCAGCATCAGACAGAAGAACCTCTCTCTGGCACAAACCTCCATACTCTTGTGCCAAATCCTAGCCTATTTCACTTTCTTTCATCTCTTACTTGCTCCCCATCTTTTACAGTTTCCATTCCTCTTTCTTTATGGTCCTTTTCTACTCTCCTACATGCATAATAACAATCTTTTTTGTTGTTCTTTTTAGATATACACACACATGGCAGAAGAGTGTATTTTGACATATTATACATACAGGGAGTATAAGTTATTCTAATTAGGATCCCATTCTTATAGTTTCACATGGTGTGAAATTACACTGGTCATGTATTCATATATGAATATAACAGAGTTACATCTAATTCATTCTACTGTCCTATTCCCATGCCCTCGCCCTTCCCTTCATTCCCCTTTGTCTAATCCAATGAACTTCTTTCTAATCTTCCTCTCCATACCCTCTCTTCTTGTGGGTTAGCATCCAATAACCATCTTAAAATGAACCTAGCTTCAATCCGGCCACCTCTTCGTCTTCTATAATACTTGTCCATTTCCCCCATTGTCTCCTTTCCAGGTCATCTAGAAAACTGTCTTTGCTTCTACTTTCTAAATGCCTTCCATATGATTTACTCTAACTCTCCTCAAAGACATCATCAGAAATGTCACCAATAATGTTTTCCAATCTTCTGCCTTCTCATTTCCTTCATGAAATTTGACCTTATTTACAATCTCTTATTGCAATGATTTCCTCTCTCTTTAAAATTGTATTATTCTGGTTCATTCCTATCTCTGTGACCAGTTCAGTTTCCACCCAACTCTGGTTCATTTTCATTTTCTTCCTAAGTTAAAACCAGAACTCAGCTTTCCTGACTCCTGGTTCAATTCTCCTTCCTTAATATCACTCAGATATATCACCACAGTTGCTCATTCTGCAAACACTGACCAATCAGCTACTATGTATAGACACCATTTGGCTTAATGACTGGTGATTTTAATTGACTTGGTTCTTTAAATAATCTTTGTGATTTTTTTAAATTGCAGTAAGACTTCCAAAATTGATTTGAGCTTATTGATACTGCATCGACCTGCTTAAGGTCACTGTCTGGATAGTGCACAAGGTATGATTAAGACATACTTTATAAAGACTTAGTTGTTCAAATATGTCCTTATATTTTTCCATCAGAATTATCCACTTTCATTACCTAGTCATTCTGTGAGGTGGAAAATAACTTGCTATGTTGTTGTTTTCTGGGGAGTTGTTACATTGTTGTTATTGTTGCTATTTTGGGGACTTTCTTTGAAATGTGAATATTCTTGAGAAGGAAAAACCATTAAGCAGTTTATAACTTCATGACTTACATACACAAAAGCGGAACCTCAGTAACATTGGACAGAAAAAGAGAGAGAGAGAGAGAGAGCAAGCTAGAGATAGAGTTAGCAAGAGATGTATGAAGGATGTGACACTAGGAATTGAGGAAGGCCCGTGGATGTCAAAGGCAGGAGGAGGTCTGGAGAGCCGGTGAACAGGGGTGGAGGAGAAAGGGAAGAGAAAAGAGAATGAGAAGGAGTGTATTGAGTTTGGGGGCTGCCTTGAGACAGCATATGAGCTCTTTTGAGGTAATTCAGCATCTGTTCTATTTTACTTTCTAGGTTATGTTAAAATATATGAAGTTTAGGGTTCAAGTTAGAAACCATCTGTTGAATTGGCTGAGCAGAAAAAGTAATGCAGAGTACTCAAGGCTTACAACTGAGTCAGAGAGTGTGTGCTAGCTATATGGAGCAGGCTCTTGGAGTCTGGACAGCTTTACAGTTAATACCATATAGTTACATGTCCAGTTATGCTAAGGGAAGATGTACAATCATCCCTAAGAACCAAGGTACTATCGTAGCTGCAGATCCCACCTTCACCCCAGATTTTAAAGATATCTAAGGAAGAAAATATGAGCCAAAAGTTCTTCCAGATCATTTCTGAACATTAGAATCATCTGTGAAACTCTTTTAGAAAGTTGCTTGGACCTTGTCTTTTCTGAAAATTTTCAGGAATTCTAGGCTTTCAGCATCTCTGCAAGTGTGTATGCATGTGTGTTTGTATTTACCTCCATAGGTGACTCTGATGAGCACTCAGTGTTAAGAACAACTAAGCTGGAAATTTGATGAACTCACTTTGATTAGATAAACTCCAACCATGGAAAGAAGAGGGGCCTCTGTTTCCATGTTAGGAAATAACATGTAATTAAATTAAAGAAGCAGCCTTTATAAAAGCTGATGGCAAAGTTTCCTATTTATGCTGCAAAGAAAAGTGTCACGAAAATCAAAGGAATACTCTCTCAAGAAGCTTCCCACAGAGACAGGCATATTGTCTTTCTTTAAAACCCTGCATTTTGGTCTGATTTTCCCCACCCTTCTGCAGAACTTCCAGGACACTGTGCTTACACACTCTGCTCTGTGCTTTTCCAGTATGCAGTGGGCTTTGTTGGTGTCTATGGCACCTTTGCTCTTCCTTAGGCAGTGGCAAATATTTTCCTCCAATATCTGCCTAGTCAAACTGACTTATTCCATGTACAAATTCAAACAGCTGTGCTGAACACTGCTGCCCAAAGTGTTCCCTTCTCTAAACTCTGCAGTAGTGTGTACAGTTTATCTTGAAACTGTAATTTCTTAAACTACTACAATGTGCTAAACACTCACCATATGTATAGCTGATAAGAAATGGAACCAGGAGAACAGAAGTTTAGCTGATCTTGACCCCATATTCCTTTCTTGAGGCCATGCTGCATCTGTTATCGCTATCACCTTGTACGCAGATTAAGTAAACTTTATCTTCCTCTTACCATGCAAGATATTTATGGCCATGTGCTATGTAATATGCATGTTATAAATCCTATAATATCTGCCATGATTTTCAAAAATATATGGAAAAATGAATTGAAGATTTCTAAGCCACAGGAATTAGCAAAGCAAGGAGTGTAACTTTAGCTGTGGTCCATGTTAGCACTTGGACATCTGGAGAGGTTGTAGTTCCTCAGGCATCTTAAGTTTTAAGTTTCTAGGCATTTTATAGTCAAATTTAAGCATAACTTACAAAAAAAAAAACCCTGCTTTTTTCAAAAAAATATAGAGTTCTATAATAAGCTAAGTAAGCCAAATTTTAGTAATTACTAAAGAATTAACAAGATATAATAAGGGAAAAGTAAATCTACTAGTGCTGAGACTTAGATATTCATAAGGGATATGTCCCAAGACCTTCTCAAATCCCCAAGTATCACTATAATATCTAATTTTCCTCATAAAATGCAGTAAAGTATAACTGAAATATTTAAATGATCCCTGTAGACTCCTAATGATTCTATAGAAACAGAACTAAAGTCATTTATAATGCTATTAACATAAATTCTGAATTGAGCACTAGCTGAAACATTTTCAAACATCACTTTTTCTTGTTCCCATATAGAACATATGGGGAATTCATTTTTGTCTGAGTCATCACCATATTTATTCAGAACTTCTATTTTCTGGCCAAGAACCATCAATTTTTAAAAATGATTTCATTTTTTTCACAATCTCCAGCATTAGCATTAGTAACTGACTTTCTTTGGGAGTCATTTATCATAAAAGTTTTTTGATCAGTTCAAAATTTATTTTAGACTTCTAAATAAAATTTTAAAATGTCAAGGCTGCACTTCATTGTAGGACTTAACAAGGAAAGCATTTGACAATGTAGCCCATTCTTAGACAAGTGATTCACTCACTGCGTGATTCAGATTCTTACACAATTATGTATTAATGTATGTTCTGTAGAATCATTCACAAATAGTTGAAATTGCAAATGTGTGGTCTATGAACTTTAAATTTACTACATGTGGTAGCTTTCTTTAATTCTTACTTCTCTTACCTCTCAATAATAATATAGAATTTACTTTTTTGTCCATGTATTTACAACTTATTTTCCCAGAGTTTATGATTTATATTACTGCTGATGATATGCCAGGGATCAAAAAAAAAAAGGAACATAGTCTCTGGCACATGATGAGTCACCACTGTCATTTTTTGATAACTATTTTGAATTGTCTTCATGCTCAAGCATGAATACAGTGTTTGGCTTGTGGCAAATAAAGATGCTATTAAGACAGAGAGCCCAAAAAAATAATCACTTTCGAAGACAGAATTCCTAGACAAAAATTTGCCTATAGTTTTACTTTAATTTTGCTACCACTTACCATATTTTTATTACACCATGTTTACTAATATATAGAGAGATGAATATATGTATAGCTATATATGTACAAACACATACATATATTTGTGAATCTTTAATAAAAACCTAATAAATTTGTGAGAAATTTTAAATTACTTTATACATGTATATTTTTATTTAGCTTTCTTACCTGTTTAAAAAATTTAAAAAGCATTATGGCTTTTTAAGGGGATGAGTTTTAAAAATGAAAGCAGGAAAATTACCACAGAGACCTCATGTGTGGACAAGATGTGCCATCATTTTGAAGAAGCAGCTTGAAATTCAGAGCTCCAAATACCATAGTTGGGCAAGAGAGGTACATGGTTCTGAATAATGGACCAAGGCATAGAAATATCAAATGAATTCTCAATGTTCCTTGGGATGCAGTTAAGGGATAACCAACAATGATCATCTCAGTTGTAATGAACAGGACCTAGACATGCAAACATTAAGATGAGAGAGAGAAAGCATTCGTCTCATGGAAAAGATTCTCTAGTTATAGGTGAGATAGTGACAAGAATCTCACATTAACACTATGATGTGGGATTTCTGTGAATTCCCGCCCTGACCTAAGCATTATAGAGCTAAGTAGAAATTTAATCATTTATGTCCTTAATAAAAGCATAGCATTCAATTAATTTTATACTACCTATATTATATCAGAACAAGAGAAACTACACTTTATTCTTTAGCTTTTCTAAGCAATGGTATCATCATTTAATTTGTAGTAGAGCACAATGTCACAATGCTCCTAAAGAGTTCAGTTTCTTAGGTCTGGTCTTCTTCAGCCTTCCTTCCTCATTTCCTCTTTTATAAGGGTAATCTCATGCCCTACCTGTAACTGATATGAATGTGAATGCAAACATTTGTAGTTTTAGCTATTTGTGAAAGATTTCATATAAAATATGACAATATGTAGCTTTGCAAAACATTTGAATCATACAGTGAGGCTAGCATGAATCACTTAGCTAAGAATGTACCCAATTTTTACAAAATTTCTAACACCTGTATCTCAGTTTTCTGTTCTGGCATTACACAAAGCTGGATAACAGAAATAGGCAATGATTATATAAACCATCTCAGCATAACTTGTGTCTGGAAATAACATTTCATTCTAATAAAGTTTTATGTAAAGTGATGGATATTTTGCCAGTGATTAATGCCTCTGTTGCACCTGTTGAATGTCAGTATTATGATTGCTTCCCCTGGTTGTTATTGAAAATGGAGAAGAGGATCTTTAACTTTGAATAACTCAAATTCTCTGAGCAAAGGAAAAAACATAATCATGTGAATTTACATCTCTAATATACTGGACCTACACCCAAGGCTCCTTCTCTTCCCGGATCCTCTCACTCTACTGTATATTTATCTCTTACTTGAAATTATATATTTGTCAGTGTTTCCTTGTATTTTCCATTAGAATGAGAGCTCCATTAAAACAGTATCTCAAATATTTGTTAAATGAATGAAGTGAGGAGTATCACTAAGTAAGGATCTTTAGAGATGCATTGTGCAACATGCAACAAGTAGCAAATGCTGCTACATAACCAAGATAAATGTGGCTGATGATGTCTGATTGTTAATCATAAACATACTTTAGTTACTACACAAGTTCACGTCTTCATTAAGCAATAACTATGACAATGTGCCACAACAAGCAAATTATATAAAAGGGAACAGACTAACTGTCTTTACAATTTCCTCAGGGCTTATGCTGATTGAAAAGGAGCATATCCCAACTTTTACAGCCAGAAAAGTCAGTATTTTTATAACTTCATTTTATACTGTATCAGGATGAAATGGAGGACATTTAATTTCAAATGGTTGTCCATTTCCTAAGTAAGAAATAAGGAATGTAGATAAAGTATTCTTTGTATGTTAAAAATTTTACATGTATGTATCATAATCAATAGTGTGGTCAAGTTTGGACTTGAGATTTTCAGAAAGCCTAATCATGTTAAGTGTCACTGAAATTCATTATGTTTTTTGGTATTGTAGAAGTGATGGGAAACATCATAGAAATAAAATCTCAAAATATTTACATTCCTTGTAAATTTATATATTGTTCAATATATATGGTAAAATGATCTGATTGTCATTCTTTTATGTGTGATTTTGAGTTTCAAATGTAGGTTTAGATGTTTATCTATTGTGATGTTTGTTTATGATTACTCCAAGTTATTTCTTACCCTTACTCTTTAGTAGCCAGCAGAGTGCTCATCTAGCATCACTTTAATTCAAGATTAACTACAGGAAAGAAAGTTAAGAGTGTACATTCATAACTCTGATTATATCCCAAATAGAAATATACTTGATATTGAATGTGCTTGTAATATAAATGGCTCTTCCCACTCTAATATAGTTAATTCAAAACTAATGACATCACCATGAAAATGAGTTTATTCAAGATTCAAATTGGTAGCAATTCTGTATTCTAAAATGTATTTTTGCAGTGTTCATTGATATTCATGAAATCCTAACAAAATTCAAATTACCATTATGCATCTTCTTTGGCCTTCTGGTAGAGCTTTAGGCTTAAATTCATCCTACCAAATTGTTCCCAAAACCAGGAAGTGATATTCAGAAGTTACCTCTCATTACCCTCAGATATATTTTCACTAATTTGTCATATTTTAAACAAAATATTAGCTTTAGTTAAATATTCAATGAAACAAAGTCATGAAATAAAAAGTTCCTTGATATGAAGAACTGGTACAATAGATTAATAGAAATTCAGAGTATTATTTTCTACAATGATTAATTACAACATAATCACAGTAAAATGTTAGTAAACTTTAAGTAAATTTAATTATATAAAAGCAAGCATACACTTCTCATAGGATTAACAAGAGATTGGGTAGGATGCTTCCTAAAAACATACCTGTATTTTTGGTAGTCTGAGCTACACCCTCCCCCCACACCCAACATTTATTAGTTAGAGCTCTGTTATCTATTTTAACTAATGTGTCTTTGGCAATGTATAACTCTATTGATATTTTCCAGATATTTTATCATAGCATCCAGTTATATCACAAGTAATATCCACTTATTCATCTACTTAATGTTTCTATTCAGCAATCAAAATAGAAAAAAAATATATATATATAACCCTAAGGAGAGATAAATGAGAAAATTAATTCTCTCAATGATTTTAGCAAGTATACATGATGTGAATAGGGAAGAGTATTGTAAATAGATGAAATTACATTAATAAATTCTGGCCTGGTAGTTAAACATAAGTGGACTAAGTTGACTGTCCTAATACATTATATAGTGATGGGTTTGGGCTGTTCATTATGGTTCATATATTTAATGTATTCTATGGTTTCTTTTTTCTTTTTTTCTTTTTTTTCTTTTTGGCATGGAAGATTTAACTCAGGTGTACTCAACCACTGAGCCACATCCCCAGCCCTATTTTGGGTTTTATGTAGAGGCAGGGTCTCACTGAGTTGCTTAGTGCCTTGCCATTGCTGAGGCTGGTTTTGAACACAATTCTCGTGTTTCAGCCTCCCAAAGTGCTGGGATTACAGACTTGACTCAAGTTTCTTTCTTATTTAGAAACAATTGTGACTATAATGTAATAGCATTGTTTTGAAAGGGATCCCTTTCATGTGTAAGGTTCAGAGTATTGCTATTATGAATAGGTTTATTTAGATATCTCAGGTTCTTTCATGTAGTTGGGAATTTGATGATTCACATGCATGTTGAGGAGGGAGGGATCTATATGTACCTAGACATGGAAGCCTTGTGTGCTCTACCCTGTCTTAGTGGGGAAAAGGGAGATGTTAAAGGCTGACTGTTTGATTATAGATGGGTGTTTTGCTTCAATTGAAAGGCCTACCTCTGTCTCCTTCTCCAGTTGTTCCCATGGTAATGTACAATTAATAAATTTCCACTAGTGTCAGGCTTAGGGCTATTGACTACCTAGGCATTTTAAGAGGTAATGTCTTCTAAATGCCTATTTTTGTTTGCTTGCTTTTTGTAAAAATTTTTTTTGCTTTAAAAAACAGCACCTAGCAACCAAAGCAAAGGAATTATGAGCACCAAGCATCCAGAAAAGATTTAGTCCAGTATTATTTTTTAACAAAATGTGAAAACAATATCAAAAGTAAAAACAAAAAAGAGAGAAATAAAGAAGTAAAATAGTGTATATTTATGTATTACAGAAATTTTTATGTGAATATTAAAAGGACATTTTAAAGAAGTTTAGTGACATAGGGAATGTACATGGAATAATATAAAAGGAAGGCCATATAACTGAAAATGTTTAACATTAAACATTTCTTTACTAAAAGGAAATAGAAGGAAATACATCTTTTTATTATTGTTGTTGTTTACTTGTTTCATTATGAGTAATTTTTATTTTTATTCAAGCTTTTATTCTCTTCTACAATAATTAGGAACTCATCTTTTTTAATTAGAAAAATGCTTTTTTGAAAATAACATTTGGAGAAGGATTTAGTACAGAAGAATTGTAAAGATTTGTTCTTTTTCTTTTCTTTAAAGATAAGACAAAAAGATAAGATTTTAGTCTGTAGTGGGATAGGAAAGAGATTGATGTGAATTTGATGAGCATAAGTATTGTGAGAAGAAGGGCCTACTCTCTCTCTCACTAGGGATGATTTGAAGTAAACAGTAAGCTTGAGTGATTCAGGCCAATAAAGTTAATATATGTGAGTGTACTTGGTAAATCATTAAGTGTTATATGTATATTAGTTTTAATATTGTCTGAAAATGATCTACATAATTTTGGGATCCTATATAAGTCGACAATTTCAGTAATATATTCAATTAACAAAGTTCATTCTTTAAGTCTCAGGCTGTCATACTGTAATAATTTAGAGTTATTGTATAAGTCACAACTGACACTTTTAAAGATAACATACTCTTTCTCTTTTCATATATGCAGTGCCTCTTAACCTAGCAAATGAACTTTTTCATCATGGCATTAGTTGTAATTGTAATAACTATAAAATAACTAATTCACAAATACTTGTTACATACTTTTTAAATATCAAGTAAGGCTCTGATAGTTCAGATTAATTTTGTTGTTGGTTTTCTTTATATATGTTTGCAAATATTCCTAACCAACTACAATCTGCCTTCCATCTTTATGTCTCTGACTGCATACTCACAAACTGCTGGTAACTCTAAGTGGGACAATATTGCCTCTTACAATTCTCATTCTGCCTGATTTCTTTGCAGTATTTTACATCAGGTACCATTCTCATCTCCTTTATTGGATTTGCTCTTCTCAGTTGTATTTTTTTTCTACTTCTTTTTGTCTCTCTCTGATCACTGCAAAGATTCAACTGCTTAGTATCAAAGATCACAGAGCCCTTTCCTTTCCATCTTCTAATTGGTTCACAAGACTTCACCCATCATCTAAATGATAATAACTCCCAACTCACCTATCCTAAGATCCAAATTATAATCTATAAACTCTCAACCAGATTTTTTTCAGGTAGATGTCTTGTAGTAACCTGCCCTTCTTTCCCTATCCTTGCCCTCTCCAATCTGTCTTGTATTTGTCACTTGGTTGATGAATTACTAACACCTACACAATAGGGATCTACAGAGATATTCTTGATTTTCATTCCCAACTCCAATTTGTCCTTATCTTAAAAGTTTTTTTTTTAATTTATCTTTAAAATGACATCACAGTTTTGCTTGAAATCTTTCATCTGCAGATATTCTTTGCTTTTGGCCCTTCTCTTTCTAATTGGTCTTTGTGCTTGTACTCTGTCTTATCCTGCACACCCACAGACATACATGGGAGCTATGTTTCTAAAACATGGATTTGGGGCTGGGGATATAGCTCAGTTGGCAGAGTGCTTGTCTTGCAAGCACAAGGGCCTGGGTTCAATCTACAGCACTACACATAGACAGACAGACAGACAGACACACACACACACACAGTGGAATTAAACATATGGCCTTCCATCTTTTATCCTCTAAAGGATAGGCACAAAATTTTTTGTAAACAGAGCCTTAACTCTGGGGAAAACTTCTAGGCAAGTCTCCTCCATGTTCCTCTCATCTACACTAGCTCTCTTTCCATTACACTGCCATACTTTAGAGTCTTTTCCTTTCCATTCCTTATCTATTGTTGTTCCACAGGTCTTAATCCAACTAGTAGTACCATTTGGTCATTCTCTTTACTATAATCACTTTGGTTGTCTCCCCCAAACCTCTTCGTGCACACACAGACTATAGAGTTAAATAAAAATAATTAAACCACTCTACTGTTAATCTAAGGTCCCATTCACTTTGTACACACTTTTAAAAGAGCAAATTGGGGTTGTTTTTATGTCTACTTCTTATATCAAGATGACATTATTCACAAAACGTACATTATGACATTATTAAACGTACAAAATGACATTATTCATAAAACGTAGTTAGCTGCAGGTGCTTGCAGGTGTCCAGTCAGGGACATTGGACCAGATTCAGTACCTTTCTGTATTCCTACAACTCTTTTACTTATTAGAGAAAGGACAAAGTAATAAGAAATATGTGATTTCAACTATTGCATGTTAAGATCTGGGAATATTAGCAATTAGGAAAGTATAAGATGAAATTTTATCTATAATGCTGAATGCTGCCTTTGCCTAGATTATCCAAAAATCTAAAGAGGTATGCTACATCTAGTTGTGAATTATATAAACCAG
>PVHX01004024.1:0-123824 GCA_004024805.1 Geosciurus inauris
AGGAATTATGGCTAAAAGTGTCTCCATTTGTCTGGGAAGGAAGATTCCTTTCATAACACAGGCACACTAAGATAACTTCTGACTAGCTATTGATCCCAGTTCCCTCATTAACATGGGATTGACTTGTAGATGAAACCCCCCTAAATAGGATAGCCATCATGACAGTTTCAGAGAGAACCAACTAAGGTCAAAAACTCCACTGCCTGACTTGAAAGGAGGAGTTGAGCATTTGATTGGCAGAGTACAGAAGCTGTTCCCTAGTTCTCCTGGAAAACATCAAACAGTAATAAAATTGGGGACATCATTGTCTCCTTTGTTGTCCTCTGCTTGGAGATGACCCACTCTCTCTCTTGAGAGTGCTTTTTGCTTAAGCCTCAATTCTACTTTGTTTTCACCTTTATATGACTTTTGGTGTCTGACTTTAAATCTTCTTTAGTCAGAACACAAAGGCTACAGTTTGAAGTTTCAGCTCCGTGCTTTCCTGTGACAAAATCAGCAGCTGACTCATTTCTTGGGAAAAACCTAGTAGGTTGCTGAAAAGAGATGGATTTGAGAATGGACATATCATCCTCTTTATGGATCAACATGATTGTGTAGGCCTAGGAGCCCTGGGGGATTGGGATACAAATTTTCCTCTCTCTTTATTGTCACCATAAGCATATCAATCAACAGTAGTTAGTTGATAGTTTCCTATCAATAGTTTCCTATCTTCCTGGCATAATTAAAATCCAGAGACAATAGCAAACATCCTCCTATTTTCCCAGAGGTGAGAACAAGTCTAAATTTTCCAAAATGAATCAAAGACTAGTAATTAAACAAGAAACTTTGCAACTCCTATAAGAAAACATAGGCTCGGGCTGGGGTTGTGGCTCAGTGGTAGAGCGCTTGCCTAGCATGTGTGAGGCACTGGGTTCGATTCTCAGCACCACATATAAATAAATAAAATAAAGATAAGTGACAACTAAGAAAATATTTAAAAAAAGAAAACATAGGGTCAACACTCCAACCTACAGATTTAGGCAATGACTTCCTCAATAGGACTCCAAAAGCTCAGGAAATAGCATCAAGAATTAATAAACAAAACTCGGCATGGTGGTGCATGTTGTAATACCAGCAGCTGGTGAGGCTGAGGCAAGAAGATCATGAGTTCAAAGCCAGGCCCAGTAAAACAAGGCGCTATGCAACTCAGTGAGACCCTGTCTCTAAATAAAACAGAATAGGACTGAGGATGTGGTTGAGTGCCGCTGAGTTCAATCCCTGGTAGTACACTTCCCCTCCAAAAAAGAGTTAATAAATGGGATGGCATCAAATTGAAAAGTTCTGGACAGCAAAGGAAACAAGACTGAAAACAGAACCTACAGAATGGTATAAAATCTTTGCTTAGCAAGTTTTCCGATGCAGGATTAATGTCCAGAATATGAAGAACTCAATAAACCTTCCATTTACTGTCATTACTCAAATGTAAATGAGGAATAGGTTACAGGACCCCTCCACACACACATATACCAGAGTGCACAGATGCTTTGATAGCTTGTATAAAATGGTGTATTTGCACACATAAAATATCTCTAGATTATTTAGAATGCCTACTACAATGAACATGCTATGTAAATAGTTGCTGCACTATAGTGCTTAGGGATTAATGACAAGAAAAAAATTTTGTTCAGAAAAGATGTCATTTTTTTTTTCCAAATATTTTCCATCTGTGGTTGGTTGAATTCACAGATAGGGAACACATACATATGGAGAACTGACTGTTAGTTTCTTTTGCTTTGCATTTTGAAAGTCCCTGGTGATCTCTCTTCACTTGAGTTAGTAACTAAAACCCTTCCGAGATTTCACAGCACTGCCCTGTATTTATAGGGGAAAGGGATCTCAGCATTTCTTGGTTCATAACTCAAGAAAGACCCAGATATTGATGATACCACAGCTCAATCTCAGCTGGTGGTAAAGGTCATGGCTACTGAATTTTAGTCCATCTGCTAACAAAGACAGAGAAGTCTCCTCTTTGCACACGTAGCTGATAAAAAAGGTAGAGAAAAATGCTCCTTGTATTGACTTTGTGCTTTGATTGCTTCCCATTCACAAATATGCCAATAGTCTTACAGAAAACCCCAAAAACAGTAGGGCACAACATAATATAACATTATCTAATGATTTACATCCTCAGATGAAGATTTTTCTCAGAATTAAATCCCAGGGAACAAGTGATTTAGCAGAAACTACTGAAAACTGACATTAAAAAATAGTAATGTGTATACTTATTACAAAGCATTTATTCTCATGAGATGAACTGCACATTTTGTATTTTTAAAAGCTTGATTTAAAAGTACTAGAATTATAAATAACTGATATTGCTATTATTTCATTTCAATCCTTCCTAAAATATTAATAATATAAATCTATACCTTTAAAAATATTTGTAGAATTATAATTGATCAACTTTCTATACCAAGTCTTTGTAAACTGCTCTCTCATCTTCTGTCTACTGCAGACCTCTGCCCTCTCTCTAGGCCAGCATCTACCACTCCACACTTCATGGGTAGCAGGAAATGTCTCCGTATTTATTCAGAGACAGAAAGGTAGACATCAGGCAATAATTCTTTCACATAACTCTTCACCAAATTACACACAAATTTATAGTGTGGATGGAAATGCTGATCTTCATCTTTTTAATGTTTTACTATCATGCTTTATATTCAATCACCTACTGCTTTCCTCAGGACCCACGTATCTACTAATCACTCTCATTCTCTATTTTTATTCTGTCACTCTCTACTTTATCTTTAACCTCACATTGTAAATGTATACATATCCCTAAATTTTTTCCATCTTTCAAAAACTCTCCATCCCTCCCGGCTTCATTAGTCATGGTGGATTTCTCTCCTTGCACTCACTGACAAGTTACTAGAAGTAAAACATATCAAATACCCACTACTTACTTTTCCATCCATTCCTCAAGCCACTGTGTCAGGGTGACTTTTTTTTTTTTTTTTTTTTGGTACCAGAGATTGAACTCAGGGTCACTCGACCACTCAGCCACATCCCCAGCCCTATTTTTGTGTTTTATGTAGAGACAGGGTCTCACTGAGTTGCTTAGCACCTCGGCTCTGCTGAGGCTAGCTTTGAACTCGCGATTCTCCGGTCTCAGCCTCCCTAAGTGCTGGGATTACAGGCGTGCGCCACCGCGACCGGCTCAGGGTGTCTATTTTTATCCTTCAAGTTCAACTGTTTTTTTCCACGGTTGCTAATGTACTCTAAGCTGCTTTTGATGTTTCAAAATCTTTTCCAGATTTGAATGCTTCAACAAGTTGACACGGTTGTTTATGCAAAACCAGTCTCAGCACTGTGTTCCCTTGGTTTTTAAGTTTCTCACAAGTTGTCTTTCTCTCCAGGCTTTAAGGAATACAGTCTTTTTCAAACACTTCCACAGAGCTCTATCATCATTGTTTTTCTTTTGAGTCTACTATCTGAGGTGGTTCACCCACACTGTTGGATGGAAATCAGGCATCTAAAGGATAACTTCTACATTATATATTCCTTGTAAGATCTGGAGATCTGTGCGTGGAGAGTCACATCCACAGGGCCACTTCAGACTCACAGATGTTTTTCAGTGGATTACTCTCACTCATTACACAACACAATATATTAAAATTTTAGTGCACTGATATTTCTTAACTGTCTCTATTTATAGAATCAGAAGAATCTTAAAGGATATGAATATAGAAATAATTATCATCAAAATGTGTAGTTATGTGAACATATTTTATTGGACTTAAGAATAAAAACCCTAATATCTTTGCTAAAGGACCCTATTTATAAATGCTAAGTGAAATCATAATTTAATTTAGTGTATTTTCAATGATAGAAACCCTATTTATGACCTTAGATAATATTCTTAAGGAAAATAATTCTAAATATTTCTATATAACAATGTAACTTATTGCTTCTACAGGATCTGAGCATTGTGAAGACAAATGCCACAAATCCAGAAAAACATGAATATCCTCAGTAACTTGACATCCAGATTTCCAACCTTCTCACTGACTGGCATTCCTGGCTTAGAGTCTGCCCAGGCCTGGATTTCCATTCCCTTCTCTTGTCTTTATGCCATTGCCCTGTCTGGGAACAGCATGATCCTATTAGTCATCAGCACCCAGCACAGTCTCCATGAGCCCATGTACTATTTCCTCTCTATGCTGTCAGCCACAGATCTGGGCTTGACTCTTTCCACAATGTCCACAACACTGGGTATTTTCTGGTTTGACGCAAATGAAGTCAGTCTAGACAGCTGCATTGTTCAGATGTTTTTTCTCCATGGATTCACTTTCATGGAATCTGGGGTGCTGGTATCTATGGCTTTTGACCGCTATGTGGCCATCTGTGACCCTCTCAGATACACTACAATTCTCACTAATTCCAGAATCATTCAGATGGGTCTTCTAGTGATTATACGTGCTGTGGTTTTAATAGTACCACTGCTTCTGCTCCTTAAGCCTCTCTCTTTCTGTAGAATGAATACCCTTTCCCACTCCTACTGCTACCATCCAGATGTGATTAAATTGGCATGTTCAGACACTCGGGCCAATAGCATCTGTGGATTAGTTGATCTCATCCTGACCACAGGAGTAGATACACCATGCATTGTCCTATCTTATACATTCATCATTCACTCTGTTCTCAGTATTGCCTCCCCTGAAGAACGGTACAAGGTGTTTAACACCTGTGTCTCCCACATTGGAGCAGTAGCCATTTTCTACATTCCCATGATAAGCCTATCTTTGGTTCATCGTTATGGTGGATCAGCTCCCAAAGTGGTCCATTCAGTGATGGCCAATGTTTACCTGCTCCTGCCCCCTGTGCTCAACCCCATTATCTATAGTGTAAAAACAAAACAGATCCGCAAGGCTATTCTTAATTTTCTTACAAAATAAACACATATTATTAAGTTTGAGAAAAATCTGATAATAATTTTCACTGTAGAAAAGCAACCCCAGTAAGTCAGTGCCTATTAGAATGGATTTGGTTTTTCATATTTTTCATTTATTCAATAATATTTAATGAAAATTTTTGGGTTTTTTCTATCAAATGTATAAGTATGATATGCTACCCTATGGATCTTATAACCTAGCAAGAGAAATTGGAAAATATTAATAATGCAGTTATATAAAAAATACAGCACCTGCCATTTCCTGACTGAGTTATTCTAGGTGTTCTAAGTGCTTTTAGGACATATTCTACTTATTCTCCAAAACATCACAATGAAATATACAACATTGTAAACTGTTTTGCTGATATAGATACTGAGGTCTAGAAACATTTAGCCCACCAAAGGCCATGCAATTAATTTGGGGCAGACACAATTTTAACCCATGATACCCCTCCTCCCACTTATGAAACACCCAAAAAACTAAAAACAGCAACAAATATATCACCTATGGTAACTTTGAAATAAATATTTATGCTCTTAAAATTCTATTTTTTTCAGAAAAGAATAGGTGAGTAACTAGTGATAATATTCATTAATATTATTAATGATAATAAATTATATAATTAGTTCTAGATTGTGATCTTTAACGTAATTTAAAGCACTGTGTCACTATCATTGAAATATTTGCAGAATTGAAAAATTGGGATTTTATGGATTAATCCTTCTCCGATATGTTCTTCATAATTTTATTATGTATTCTGCCAAAAGCATATAGGAGAAAAGTTGTAATATCAAAAGTAAGACTGAATCTTCATGAATACATGCCAGGTCTTTAGAAGTTTTGGTAGTCTTTTTATGGTATATGTGAGCTTGTTTCTTTGTGGATACTATATAATACAAAAAGTAAAAATAGTTTATGACATGTAAGCAGAAGTTATTATTGAGTGCAAGACATTAAAAAAAAGCCTTCAGGAACTAAAGATATTTTCTTATTTGATACAGGAAATGGAAACTTTATAGAACTAGAAAAGATAATGAAGTAAAATGCAGGGAAATTTGGAACAGAAATTTCTACTTTGTTTTTTTCACAGTAGTGTTTTAGGAATTTAATAAAATCTATGTTCTCTTCCACATAAAAATCTAAAACACAAAAAAAATTCACATTATTTTCTATAAAATTCCAGGCTTCAAAAGTGCCATGAAGGATCACATAAGCTTTCTTTCCAAAGCAAAGAACTAAGCTAAAAAAATGATGGTTCTGAGCCTACAAGCAGTTTTACAGAGCTAGACTCCAAATGTTTGGTCCCTGAAAAGGGATGCATGGTAGCTATTTAAATTTAAGAAGCAGCCAAAATCTTAAAAACTGAATTGCATAAAAAAGTAAAGAAAGTTCAAAGGAAAATGAAGGTTAAAATGTGATAGGAGTCAATTTTATTGTAGCAGCAGCTGAAAAAGCAGTGGTAGATGGGAGGGATGTTTCATGTATCCCATAAACACTGGGTCAGTATTGTTTAGGAGTCAGAATTCTCCAGTTTGCAAGGGGAATGCCTAGTTCGTCATTTTGTATGAATCTCTTTCCAATTTGTGTTCACTGATGTCATGTCAGTTACTTGAAATCACCATAATGAAAACATTTGCACCATGGAAATTGACAAACAATAAAATGAGAACATTTGTCCCCAGGAGATTTGGTTTATCAGCACACCTGTAAATGTAGGATAATTTATATTTGACCTTGCAGAGAGTTAATAGAAATCAAAAAAACAACTGAACGTATTTCCTTGTGCTCAAGAGGATTTAAAACATCAAACAGGGCAAATAATCACAAAAGAATGCACTTAGACACGCAGCCACATCAATGTTCACAGCAGCTCAATGCACAATAGCTGAACTATGGAACCAGCCTAGGTGCCCTTCAACAGATGAAGGGATAAAGAAAATGTGGTATATATACAAATGGAATAATAGTCATAAAAAGGAAGAAATTACGGCATTTACGTAGAAAGAAGCACCTTAGGCTGTTGTGTAGTTCTAAATAGAGTTGGTCAAGGCCATTGGGTACCCTTAAGCCCAACTTTCTTGTCAGAGGAGTCTTGTACCTTCCAGGGAGTCTTGTGCCTGACACATTTGGTCATTGTCTAGAAGCAGCTCTCGGGACATAGCGCCTACATAGAACATAAGGATGCACTAGAACTGTGGTACCCATAATCTAGATGTGAAGGAAATATTCTAATAACTACCATATTATCAAATTAATAGGAAAAAAAAAGGTAAAGCAATGCAAAGAGGAGCCAACCAACCAACCCTTGGGACAAAAAGAGCCAGATCAACTATGGGAGGCTCAAGAGAAGTTCAACAGTCTGCTGTTTTCCAAAAACTCAGGAAATGTATGAAAGTGAAGGACATAGGAAAATTTTAGTATCCTTGTTACAGCTTTTCTGTAACTCAGAAATCATCTTGAAATATGTTTTAAAATTCAGATGGACAATGATTGTCCCTGCTTAGATCAAGTGTCCAAATCTCTTATGTTGATCTACTGGGTTCCTACGTACAGGACCAGGGAACTGAGCCCCACATCTATGTTTGGGAATGTTATCAGAAATATTTTTGCCAAAGAATCACCACTCTTATATCAACAAAGTGCATTAAGAACATTTGATTATTGACATATGTTTTAAACACAATGGTGATGATTTGGGGCATTTAAATTGACTAAACAGAAGTTTATAGTTTCCCTTTTAGTAAAACTGCTTCAAGCAAAAGTACCAGGGATTACAAAATCACTAATTAGATGACTAACAGAATCATTATACAAAATTAAAAAGTAAACACATTGTTTTAACATGTCAAACCTTTCCTGCAGCAGAGACAGAATCTGATATTTCAAAGCAAAGATTCAAAACTAATCAAGATTAAAAATTTACTCATTAGGCATATGAGCAATAAAATCTCCCTTCTTCATAAAATTCTCATGCTCGTTATATTAAGAAATTATTTATTCTGACAATTACCATTTTAGGAATCTCATTTAATATTAAATACTTGGATACTAATAACAAAATAATGCTGTGCCTTATTAAACTTGAATAATTCTTAGTCTCAGACAATTTAGGAAAATTAAACAAAATATGCAAAAACAATTACAAGATAATCTATAATAACTTAAATCTGTTTCTGCACTCATTGCCATATATTTTATTTGACAGAAATCTATTATTCAAAACTAATTTCCACAAAATTATACATTTATTATTTCATTATTCACTCAATGACTATCAACACCTGCTGCATAAAAATAAATAAAGCATGCTTTGGAAAGATTTATACTCTTGTGAAGCATTTCTAACCATGTGTTCTATAGAATCTATATGCACTGTTAGCACCCAAATTTAGCAAATCCAAAAACTAATTTAGATTCTTCTACAAATAATCTGCAACTTCTTGATAAGGAAGCATGTAAAGCAATTGAAGTAGTTTTCTTTCTTTGAAGAAACTTGTTCAAGCATTCCTCAGGCTCCTGGCAACATGCCTTTCTGTTGAAATTTCTATTTGACCAGAACTGAACATTTCAGATCCTTCTTTAGTGATGCCCCCTTTTTTTCCCACCCAACCAAGCCTGATTTATCAATGTCACCTTTGATTTTTCTCTCTGTCCTAACCATTCAAACTGATACCATCTAAGGTAATTATAGTTTCATTGATGCAACACCCCAGGCACCTTACCACTACCTGCTTCCCTGTTCTGTCTTCAGAATCTTTCTCACCATAGGCATATTCAATCAGGCAGCCCCTAACCACCATCTCTTTTCATTCTAATTTGTCCTTAATGCAAATATCAGATTAATCTTATAACAAAATCATAAATTGATTCAAACAGCCTTCCACAGTTTCTCTCCATTTCTATGTTGCAAACAACTGCAGCAGCCAAAAGGACACTAAATCCTAAACCTGTGCACTCTTCTTTAAAAGTTTCAGAGATTGGCTATGCCATCTCTCTATTTTGCTGATAAGGAAACAGATGCCCTTATCTAGGGTGTTTTTTTCTTTGAGCTAGTTATTAGTAGAGCCAAATTTTATGGTTTTCTGGTTGTGTACACAGAGGACCTGGTGCCACAGTATGCTGCTTCATTCAGTAATGGAAATATGTATGTGAACTAGTTACCTGTCACCCTCAATGAATCGTTGTTTCCCTATTTTTTCCACTTTTCTAAAAACATATTGAAATATTATAAGTACAAAGATTTCAATGTAAGTTCTGAACAAACTTGATAGATTATCAAGAAATCTCTATTTAAAATATATACTTTAAATATATATTTATAGTAAAATATAATTTTACTCTCTAAAATATATTGCCTGATTTCAGCATCTAGTTGAGCACTCACCCTCATTCTTTAATTAGAAGCATCTCATTGCTCCAGTTAGCAAACAATAGTATATTGGATATTTGGTTTTTTTTCAACCAGAGTAATTTTTAAAGTGGAAGTTTTACATGGTACATCAAAAATATGGCTGATTCAAGAAAGATAATATAGAATTCCAATTTGCAGAACTATGTTAAAAGACCTGATCTCTACATCAAAACAAAGTGAATAAATTACTTCCATAAGTTTTAAATTGAAATAAAATGTTCAATGTAAATAAAAGTACTTTATGACTCCCATGTTTAACCAGTTTTACTAGCTAATTAACCTAGTAGCCAGTTCAAATAGAACTGGGTAAAAGTGACTTCTACTTTCTTTGTTTATATGATTCTCTTTTCTAGACTACTGAACAAATCTTCAAAAATGGGAATAAATCAATTTAGTAAACATTAACCACTGATTGTGTGTTAAACACTGTATTCACTGGTACACTTCAGGTAAAGAAAAAGTTTACTTTCACCTAAACAACTAAGAATAACTAGGATAATGTGCCTGAAATTACTTAGAAAACATTAAACACTGTACATAAATTTAATATAATCTTTGAATAAAATTCGGGCTTTTACCCTTTGGAAGTTACTTCCACTTAAGTTCTGACGCTGCCAAATCTTTCTTCTATGGAAAGACCAACCACCACCAACAACACCTCCCCCAGGTAGATTTCCTTGATTTTGTTGCTCTAATTTACTGCTTGCTTCTGAATCGGTGAAATTCATCTATTCATTTTAACAGGTATTTAATGCATACCATGTACCTGGGACTATGCTATTACCTAGAGGTATTTTCAAAGCATCTGTTACTCCAATTATCGATATAATAGATTATTTACAAGAAATACATGGTAGAATATGCAAGAAGAAATACTGGATCCTCATTTTAAATGCTATATCCATCATCCAAGTGATGGCTCAATTTCATTTTTAATTACATTATGTAAACAGAGAGTTCCTGTGTAATTGTGTTTACTTTTCTTTGGCTCTTTTCCTCTTGTCTAAGCAGCCACGTTTCCTGACAATAACCCAGGAGGCAGACAGGTGTAGCACAAGAGAATGGCACAGAAATCCCACAGGGGTACACTTATCCCAGTTGGGGAAGGGATGCTACCATCAAGTTTCCTTGTAAAAATTCTCATTCATGGAGGTAAATGGGTGACTCTCACATGTGCCACTCTAAATAAGAAATCTCTCTAGCCGGGTGCAGCAGTGCACACCTGTAATCCTAGCACTTTGGGAGGCTGAGACAGGAGAATCGCAAGTTTGAAGCCAGCCTCAGCAACGGTGAGGCGCTTAGCAACTCAGTGAGACCCTGTCTCTAAATAAAACACAAAGTAGGGCTGGGGATGTGGCTCAGTGGTTGAGGGCCCCTGAGTTCAATCTCTGGTACCAAGAGAAAAAAAAAAAAATCTCTGTACCTCACAAAAAGGTCCAGTGGAGCAGCTGCTCTTGGATCAGAAGATGTATATTTTTGTGTCTGTAATAAATGTGTCTGATGAATTTTAGCTGCACTATTAGTAACTTTGCTCAGACAAAAACAAGAAGAATTTCTTAGAAGTGAAGGTAGAGATAATGCTAGACTTCTGATATTGCTCCTTCAACATCTCTGCTGTAACCCTTCTAATTCCCCACATTTTGAAAGATAAGGGCCTCCAGCTCGGTCCATGACCTCCAAGCCAACTGAGCTCCTGCCTATACTCACTCTCCACTCCTTTGTTCGCTTCTGTGGGCTGAAAGTCCATTCAGAAACCCCAAATTCCACATAGATGTTTTATTTTTGTTCATTTAGCTGATCATAGCAATAACTATACTTGTATGTAAGTATTTCCTGACACAAATAATAACTAAACCACAAAATACAAACATAGGCACATTCTCATTATTGTTTAACTTATATTTCAACTTGATTTATACTTAGTGCAGCACATATATTATATTCAGTCTCTTAAACTTGCATCAAAGTTATTTCTAATTTATTTCTGAACACCAGAGAGGTGGTGTGCACAATAAAATGACCACACTTTTAGGTTCAGTCTGGCCTCTTATGTCGATCAATAGGAAACTTTAATAAGTTCTTCACCCTGAACTTGTTAATAAGCATTCCTTTGGTTGATGGAGAGTTTGGAGAATCCTCCTGTATTACCTAGCAGTTATTTGGATAATTTCATTTTAATTCCCTTTGCTCTTACTTCTCCATTCACATTTTCACTGTTTTATAGTAAGCACATTATCCAACTGAATGTTGTATTTGCTCTAAATATTCCCTCCAGTTTTTAATAAGTCTTAAATTTGTGGAAATTGTTTTTGCTGTAAAATAATTCTTTATATTTTATCATCATATTTGCCCCTATGGTTCCTAACCTATGGTTTCTGAGTTCTTCATTTTTTTCCTTTGGTTTCATCATTAGCAAATTCTTCCCCACTTTTGGATTATATAAATATTAATCATAATTTAATTCTAAAATATATGCATTTTCCTAATATTTACTTATTTAGCCATGAGGAAATAATTTCAATATAATTTGTGATGATATGATTTTGTTCCCAAATGGATGGTTGGCTTATCTAACTCCTATTCAATAACTCATTTTATTACTACCAGTTGAAATGTCTATCTTTAACAAAGTACAAAGTTCACCTGGGTTTCTTCCTGTACTGTTAATTCTTCCCTATTGTTCTACGAGTTTCCAAATAGGTACAGAATTCTTTTAATTATATTTAATGTAATAATGTAGAAACACATATCTGCATCTGGTTCCTTTAGTAATCACAGCAAATCCTTCTCTGCTAATAAATGCATGTCAATCCCTTCAGATGAAAAATTGTTTCTTGATTTTTTTTTCTGTTTCAGCCTCCATTCTCAATCAGAAAACAGCACATTCCATGTTTTATTTTAAAGATGAGACACAGTCAGAATAGCTTAATGTAGAATTTTTTCATTAAAAGGAGAGAACAATATGATATATTATTTAAATGTAAATAAATAATATGGGAAACAAAGAATATAGTATTTTTAGTATCAAATGTCCTGAATCTCAGTATTGAGCTTCAAAAAGATAAGTACTTTTGTTCAAATATAATAGTGATTTGTTATTATTAGGGTATGATCTTTTAGTTATTTTCTCTAGTAGTGAGGATAATAATTTTCTATTCAGAAAAAGACTTTAATATCTCTAAAGATATCAGAACATTCAAGCCAAGCTGCTAAAAAACAGATATATTTTAGATCAGTTGATTAAGGTTAAATATTTCAGCACTCACTATGAAAATGGGAAAAACAAATCTACATGTCCCTATCTCAAACCCATAATCCCTACATACCCTATCAGGCAACAGAAACATTAATTTATAGATGGGTGTTGAAGGGGGAAAGAATCAAATGACTATTTGCCATTTTAGAAAAATATTATCTTATTTTCCAGAAACATAAATGTAGGAGCAGGGGACAGGGACACTAAAACCATTGATAAATGTCTTCACATGTTAGCATATTGGCAGATCTGAGCAATTTCTTAAACAATCATAGTCCTTGGGTCCATGAATACTTAGAGCTTTCATCTTCTTTCAGAAAGAGCTCACATAAGAAAGCTAAACTTTAACAGGAAAAAAATATAGAAATGTCTGGGGGCCCTTTTGACATTCAAGAAAAATATAGTATCAGCTAGGTCATACCTAATTATGAGAAATGGGCATGGGGGATCAGCATCAGTGTGTACACCTCCAGAACCCAAAGCATCCATCAAAAAGGTTGATCTTTCTTGTGTCGGAATATGCAAGATGAAATATTATTCCTTAATTGTGGAATAGATTTCTAAACCACTAGACCACTAAAAGTTTCACTGATGTGGCTGACCAGTGAATCTTTGTAGGAAAAATTTCTTCTCTTGACTTATTCTCTGGAGAGCATGTATTAGCTACTTCTTGTCCATCTGACATAATGAGCTAGTTTGCATCACTTCATCAATACAGTGGACTAGTTTGAGTCTCTGAGGGAAATCCTACTGCCACAAGTTTCTTCAGGCTGTATTATGACAGAGGTCCATAGACATAAAGAGTCCTGGGTCAAGACCATATCAATAGCCACATAACGTGCATTGGAAGCTGTGTCAATATGCTTTAGAACAGCAACAGTAGAAAAAAGTCTATGATTTAGTTGAGTTTGCAGTAATCTACTCTCCTTTTCCAAGGTCTCTCTTTTTTCCAGAGACCAAAATGATAAAATAAAAGGAGATCTGATGAGAAATTTTGCCTCCACCTTGTAGATCTTTAATGATGCCATTAATTTCTGCCATCTTCTTCCAATGTTGACTCTAAATACCAAGGAGAAATCAGACTGCTGCTGTACCATGGAAACAGTGAACACCATATCTGAAATTCAGAGGTTTCACTGGATCACTGCTTATGTTCCATATCCTATAGAAAAGGCAAGTGAAATACTATAGCAACCCAATAAGGGAAAGATCTATGAGGGTACAGTATTTTGGATATAAAAATTTGGTTAAACCACCAGCCAAAATTATAGCTAAGGAAAAAGTGATGTGTAATGGTGAATTTTTTTATATTATAAAGATAAGCTCTGGTTTTGTGACCAACTACAAAAATGAAGACTGCACCATCTATGCATATTTTAATATAAATACATTGGCCAAGTATGTTGTCCCTTTATCCACCATTTTGTAGGAGGAATGATAATACTGCTTAACTTCATAATTTATAACATAGGTCATCAGTGTACAGAAATCAGTGCCTGAACAGCTTGGGAAATTTGTTTACCACTTGGAGATCCTGTACTCCCAATGAACACTATGCTTGAGGGCTTTCTCATCTCTACTTTTTGTAGAGAAAAGGAGAGTAGTGTGTGTGTGTGTGTGTGTATGTGTGTGTGTGTGTGTAAAACCCTTATAACTATTGGGTCAAATCATGAAGCTATCAGATATATATGATGAATAGTAAAAATAGAGGACTGTGGTTACCTTGAATAGGTTTTTCTCTAAAGTCCTTTTTTACACTTACTCAACTCTGCACAGTATCTCAATGAAAACCAATCCTTGACTGTTGTATCTTTCAGTTTTCCACATCAATTGTATTCCAAATGGGTTTGGGCCCCTGGGAGATATTAGTAGGAGACTGGGGACAAATCAAGGCATTAGGAATGTCTCCATGGCCCTCTGTGCTGTGGGCAGCTTCTCTGGCAATCTTGCATTTTTTTCCATGTTCCTACCTTCTATCAGAAACCATAGCCGCTGGGATCCAATAAGACCAAAGAGTCTCCATCCATGAGGTCAGTGGTGGTTTCCTGCAGTTAGGACACCATTACCTGCTTGGCTCTCAGACTCTTTACTACCTAAATAACAATATCCTTCTTTGAAAATATGACATAGCTTCAAATTTTCCGCATAAACTCCAACTCCTGTCTTTTATTAACCAACAATTTAACTTCCAGAGAGCTTAACTTGCATATGAAACAGAGAGATGTTTATAGTAAATATTTTACAGCTTAGGTAATATATTTAATGTAGTGTTTTGTTTACAGTGAAAAATTGGGAACAAGTCAAATGTCTGTGAATAGGAAGACTTTTTTCCAAATGTGATGTTTCTAACATTAGATCTTATATCCATTTTTAAACCATATATAATGTTACTAATATTATGGTTATCAATATAAATGATCTCAAAAGAGTTTTAATTAATAGAGCAAAATGAATATTGGATATATGGAATACAATGCATTTCTTTGACTTTAAAATTTTTAAACAATCTGCGTATTTGGTGTGTTGTGTGTATGTGTTCATGTATATGTATTCAGCAAAAAATTTAAAGCCTTCAAGGGAATGATGTTCACTACTTTCAGAATAGTGCCGACCCCTAGCAAGCACTTTCTAGGAAAGGAAGGGGAGCACAATAGAGGATAAATAAAAGGAAAATACTGTGTCTTCACTCTGATTTGTACACAACTTGCAGCTATGCACACAAATGTGAAATGAATATCTGAAATGAATATTTGTGTGCAGAAGACTTAATAGAGCATACTTCTCAGAGTAGTATCTATAAGAGAGTAAGGGAGACTTCATTGGGCAGAAGGAAATGTTGTGTTCCTCTTACTTAGAAGCCTGAAGAAGCCCATGGGAGCCCCAGAGCTGGAATGGCCTTCAGACTTCCTCTTGTATTGACCAACTGTTGGATAAATGTCCCCAGAGAAAGGGTTCAGCTGTGCATATGGCAACTCCATACAGCTTTGGCTAATACTCAGAAAGGGGGTCGCTGTAAATATTGATTTCTTCTTCAGTTATTATACAATGTGTCACAAATCACTTCTGTAAATTACTCATCTAGGCCCTTTCTGATTTTCATGCCCAATGAATAATCCAACTGTAAATAGCATCTTTATTAATTTTTTGTATCTTAATTTTCATTGACACCTCTCTAATTAGAATTTCTGAATAAAATAACAACTTACAGCTGCTAATACCTATTCCATTGTCCATTTTACCTTTAAGGGGAGCTATTCAGTTCACTCACACTAACTGCACACAAGTGTATTCTGCTCATCTACAATTAGCAGTATTATGATGTTTTACTTAAATATGCTAATTTAATAGCTATATGATGACAGTTAAGTGTTTTATTCTGTGACTTCTTGATCACTACAAATGCTAAAGAGGCTTGGGAACTTTTTTTATTAGGGTTACCAGGAACTTGGTACTGAGCCAGACAGTTAAAGGAAAACACAGATGCTTTTTCTTTCCAACTATGGCCATAAAAATTTCTTTTTAAATAATAAAAGTTTCATATTTTCTATTTATAAATATTTAATGACTGTAAGCAAACATTTTAGCAAATGCTATTAAACAGATGATTTGATGCCCCATAAGCCATATCACCTTCTAAATGATCCGCTTGAAAGAAAGAGGTTGTCTTTTATAATGTACCTGATGGTGATGAACATACATTATGCATGGATGTTTTCCTTAAAGCAAGTGCAGTTTCTTTTTTCTCCATCTCATTATAGTTATTCCAGTGGAAAACATCCTTTCCTGACCCTGATTGAAAATGTTGGCAAGTAATATAAGTTTTCTGCTTATGCTTAGAAATAGAAAATCTTACTTTAAGTCAGAAAACACATTTTCAATTTAGAAATTGGAAGAATCCAGTTTGATAAAGTAATTAACAATTGCATCTTCATTCAAAAACAATAACTCTCCCTGCTGCCTGAGCTAACTAAAGCTGAGGTAGACCTCAGTACATCTAGAAAGGGGATGTATTTGGCATCTTTCTAAATGCACTGAGTTATGTACATAAATCATAACACTAACATATCAATTTTTGTTTTTTTGCAGTGCTGTGGTTTGGACCCAGGAGCATCTTACCTCTGAACTACATTCTTGGCATCTTTTTTTTTTTTTTTGAGACAAGGTTTAAGTTGTTGTGTCTAACCTTGAACTTACAATCCTTCTGTCTCAGACTCCCAAGTGGCTGGGATTACAGGTCAGGTGTGCTCCACCTCACCCAACACTATCTATTATGTTTAACACTGCCAAGGTCAATGTTAAAAGGAATAAAAAAGGAGGAAAACCAATAGTAAACTTCTTATTTATACGATGCCGTCACAAGGTACTTTCATATTTGCTAAGCTTAGTGTTTTTTTGAATTGACTCACTTGAATTTATTTTGTGAATTCATCAGAGATCTCCCAGTAAACAGTACTGGCTCTCACAGGGGTTCCTTTGATCTAGTAAACGTGCTATAGTTCTTTCCATTGCCCAGAGGTTACCTCTGATTCTCCTTGGTTGAGGTTCTTCTGTGACTCCAGACATCCCTCTGGACATGCTCTAAAGAATGGCTCCCTATAGCACATAGTCTAAATCTGGGCCACAGGACACACTCATGCAGCCTTGGCACAGGCAGACCAGAGAGAGAAATATGGACCCAATGTACAAAATGACAATTCTCCTTCTTCTACCACTACAGAAACTCCCCACCCCTTTTCTGGGTCTTCTGTTTTCTCAAAGAAAATCACTTATAAGTCCACTATCCTTCCCAGCTCTCTCTGAAGGATAGTAATATGTCTGTCCCCACCCACCTGCTCCTTCCTCCTTTTAAGAGCAAATAGATACTTTTTACTTATTTATTTTTGCTATATTTTTATTTGTGCTTGTAATTACATACCATAGTGAGGTTAATTTTGACATATTCATAAATGTACGTAACAATTTGCTCCATTTCATTCACAGTACCACAGTTTTCTCTAGAGTACTCTTCTTCACAAATCTCATAACAAGAACCCCATTTATTAGCATCTGTCTATGTGACAGGGTACCCTGTCCACAGTACCTCTATGTCAAAATGCTCTGACAAAAGAAAGAAAGAAAGAAAGAAAGAAAGAAAGAAAGAAAGAAAGAAAGAAAGAAAGAAAGAAAGAAAGAAATTCTTAGAAAACAAGGCTAAGATAACAAAGGCTGACAGTTCTTGAAAAGAGGCCAATTGCCTCTTTTTTAAGATACAGAAGTAGCTATGTATTAGGGTGTGTAGAAAGATGTTTACAACTTCAAGATGCCAAGAAGACTGTTCTATATGTTCTATACAATGCCAAGAAGACTGTTCTATAACCCTACATCCCCTTTAGGTATACAGATTGGTATGCAAAGATAATCTTATATTTCACTTTTCAGTCTGTTCTCTTTATACCTGTAATAACTTCTTCAGTTCCTTTCTGAATTATATATCTACAGTCTCATTGGACGTGTCTTCCATTTTGATAATCTGACAACTCACATTGTAATTTAACATCTATAGTTTTCCTGCCTCAGCCAAACTAGAGAGAAAAAAAATTCAATTTTAACCTTGTATTATAGTAATCAATGAAGTCTATGCTATTGGATTTATTTACACATAAATGCCCCCTAACACTTTGTACCTCTTTCTGCAGATTTTTGTGTAAGACTTCAGCAATTTCGGTTTTAGCCTTAACATTCTACAAAATATTTAGGTATTACTCTTGCTTCTAAACCACACTTCCAGCTCCTGGAAGGCTAGAAGGCAAATTTCTAATCTGCATTCCACAATGTAAAGCACAAGGTAACCAGTAAACAGATTCTTTCAACTTTAACTTCTTTCAATATGTTTAATGATCTGGAACTCTCTTGCTGGCTATTGAAAAAAAGATAAAGATCATCATAGGAAAACTAGACATTTGCTAGAAAGGAGAGAGAATGGTTCCAAGCCCTAAAATTTGTCAACTAGTGGCTTTCCAGCAGATCATAATTAATAATATTTGATGAACTGCAGAAGTACTTGGCTCACTATCATTAACAGTTACTGCTGTTATTATTTAAATCCTAGGTTGGAAATATATCTAAAACTGTTCAATATCTCTAGCAATTAGAAAAATGCAAATAAAAACTACTCTAAGATTTCATCTTACACCAGTCAGAATGGCAGTTATCAAGAATACAAACAGTAAGTGTTGTTAAGGATGTGGGGGAAAGACACACTCAAAAATTGCTGGTGGGACTGCAAGTTGATGCAATCAATCTTGAAAGCAGTATGAAGATTCCTTATAAAATTTGGAATGGAACCTCCAACCCAGCTATCCCACTCTTCAGTCTATACCCAAAGAATTTAAAAACAGCATACTATAGTGACACAGCCACTCAATGTTTATAGCAGTTCAATTCACAATAGCTAAACTGTGGAACCAACATAAATGCCCTTCAATAGATGAATGGAAAAAGAAACTGTGGTATATACACACAATTGAATATTACTGAGCATTAAAAGAGAATAAAATTATGGCATTTGCAGGTAAATGAATGGAATTGGAGAATTTCAAGCTAAGTGAAGTAAGCCAATCCCCAAAAACAAAAGCCAAATGTTCTCTCTGATAAGTGGATGCTGATCTTTAATTGGGGAGGGGCATGGGAAATTTTGTCAAAGGGGAGAGAAGGGAGGAGAGAAGACATAGGAGCAGGAAAGATGGTGGAATGAGATGGACAACAATGCCCTAGGTATATGTACGACTGCACAAGCAGTGTAACTCTATATTGTGTACAACCAGAAAAATGCAAAGTTGTGCTCCGTTTGTGTACAATTAATCAAAATGCATTCTGCTGTCATGTATACCTAATTAGTATAAATACATTTTTTTAAAAAATTTAAAAGATAAAATAAATCCAAGGTTGGAGCATCTAATAAAACTTCTGTTGTATCCACACTGACCTTAGTCATGTTATAAGCCCCATATCCCATCATGCTGGTTATGAAGCTATTGTGTCTTAGCTCCATTCCATAAACTCTCATCTTATATATGAAGGCTGAAACTAATTAATCACAATAATAGTTTACCAGTTAGTTCCCTACATATGCTATTGATTGAAGGATACTAGAAGGAAGACTGGAAGATGCTAGAAAGACAAGTATCTCCATTATGTTTGTTTACTGTGCCTGTCATTGCCATAAAATAGTTCACACTAAGTTGATTAGTATGGATTAATTCCAGTTTGTAGTTTTATACTATCCTATACTTCCAGCACCAGTCCCAACATGCCCCTTTGGAACAGAGCAAACCACCAGTAGATCCTAGAAAGGGATTTGAGTTCCAACTCCATGAGAAGTCCTCTTCTTGCTACTGGAGTGATCTCCAGTGGGAAGTGCTCAACCCTAAGAGATTGGGTCTTGACTCTGTTTTACCCTCTGAGTGGTTCAGGTACCAGATGGAAAAGGGAAAAACTCTCTCATTATAGGTTCAAGTGTTAGTTTGGGGGAATAAAATTATAAGACTCTATATTTTAATAATCCAGAATTCTACTCTTAGTTCCCAAAGTCATGCTAGTGGAAGAAACTTCCTGCAATTATTAACTATGTATTATTTCTGTCTTTCTTTGTGAAGCTATTGTATCTCAGCTCCAAACCAATGATTCCATAGACTCTCAACTTATACATGAAGAAAAGAAAGAAAGAAAGAAACTCTTTCTTTCTTTCTTTTACCTTTTAGTCTTCCCTGGGTCTATCGCTGATATAATTTCTATCTTACCATATAAAGCTTGATTTGCAAGCTTTACAAAATTGATTACAAAATTCCTTAAGCACAAGGTCCAGATGTAGCACTATAAATACAACCAGATTAAAAATATTTCTATATTTGCTTACTGATAATTTCAAGGCTTCAAAGAAAATTAATTTATTTGGATAAGTTATTTGCTAAAAACAAAAATAGATTTATAAAGTAATTATCATAACATCATTGCCACTAAAAAGGAAAAGTACTACATGGTCCTGAAGAGCCAAGAGAAAGTACAAATATTTGACCAAATTAGGTTAGGCTACTGATGAAGCAATAAGGTATTTATTGACTATGATAGTAGCTGCTAAATAAGGAGGGTAGGAAGGTCAGGGAAAAGTAAGAATATTTGTAACAATTAAGTAGTCAAGGGCACTGCCAATTTTATATGATAGATTTACGTGAAAATACTTGGTGATTCAGAATTGTTAATACAGTTTTTATTCCCATTGATGAACAAGAGTGATGCCATTTTTCACGGTAAAGGAGAAACTTAAATCACTCAATAGACATTCCACTTCTTGCATTTAAAAAATAAAATAATTATATATATATGAAGATTAAGTTGGATCATTGGCTACCTCGTTCTTTCATCTTGAATTTAAAAATGCTCTTCTTATCACTGTGACTATTTTAGGAAATTAGTGAAACCCTTAAAAACCTTAGTTCATATCCAACTCTATTAGCTAACAGACTTCCTACTTAAAATCAAAGTTAGTCTTTGGGAAACTTTCAACACAGCATCATTTTAACACTCTGACAGTTATTTCACTCTTTCATACAATAACAAACACTAGAGAAAATTTTAAAAGAACAAATTAGGTCTTTGTCACACTTGAATGGAAAACTTTTAGCATGGCCTTGCGTATCTGCTTGGTCTTCACACTGTAGATGATGGGGTTCATTACAGGAGGGATCAGCAGATAGGCATTGGCAATCAGGGTATATACATAAGGTGGGGCTCCTTTCCCAAATCTATGCACAAAGGACAGACTGATCAATGGAATGTAGAATACAGCCACAGCCCCAATGTGGGAGATGCATGTGCTGAAGGCTTTCCTCCTTTCTTCGGGGGAAGCAATGCTGAGGACAGTCCTAATGATCAAAACATAGGAAAGCACAATGAAGATCGAATCCACCCCAGCAGTGGTGATCAGGGCAGTCAACCCAACTGCACTGTTGATCCTGGTGTCTGTGCATGAGAGCTTCATCACATCAGGGTAGAAGCAATAAGAATGGTGAAGCACGTGGCTACGGCAATAGGACAGTCTTTTAAGAAGCACCACCATAACTGTAAGTGTAAGAGTCCCCCTGGTGATAATCGCTACACCAATCACTGCTATTTTAAGATTGGTTAAGACAGAAGCATACCTAAGGGGATTAGAGATGGCCACAAAACGATCAAAAGCCATAGCCAACAGCACGGAGGATTCCATAACTGTGAAAAGCTGAATGAAGAACATTTGTGACAAGCAGGCATTGAAGTTGATCTCCCTGGCATTGAACCAGAATATGCCCAGCATGGTGACCAGAGTGGATATGGACAGCCCAAGGTCAGTGGTGGACAGCATGGAGAGGAAATAATACATGGGTTCGTGGAGACTGGGCTGCGTGATAATGACGAAGAGAATCAGGCTGTTCCCTGAGAGGGCAGTTGCATAGAGAAAGCAGAAGGGAATGGAGATCCAGGTGTGGAAGGCTTCCAGGCCAGGAATGCCAGTAAGCAGGAAAATGATGGAAGAGGATGTGGAGTTCTGGGAATTTGACATATGAAACTCGAACAACAAAATCTTAAGCTGTGTCCTGCAATGACAAACTATATTTAGTTATTATGCATTCAACCTGAACTTAAATTTTTCCCTGGTGAACATTTCTAAAAGACAATATTTGTGTTACAAAAACAGCTCATGCAAACTGGTTGTTTTAACAAAACACACAACTGAAACCACATCAAATAAAGGAGCAGAAAACAGTTACTGCGAAACTACATGAGGATACAGAATTTATTCAGAAATGAATGAAGCACACATTACCAATTTAATCCTACATGTCTTATAAGTGCTAAGGATGAAATTTTGGAACACTATTTCCAGAATTCATGTCATAAGGTAGTCAGGTATTATTGGTTGAAATGTATATGAACAATTCTATGAAATTTAGAATGATAAATCATATATGCAATGATTTCAGTACCATGTTTTTGCAAATACTACAGCTTGAATTGTAACTATTTAATTTTCATATGACTGCAAGTATCAGCAATTAACACAATTACAATAGAATCACTTGAGCTTAGAAGATCACCAATATAAGTTCTATGGAGAGTTTATGATGTGCATTTTTATCCTAAATTATAAGTCAATTTTCCTATCACTGCATAGTCTACACTTTGATTTGATGCAAATGCTCTATCACTTCAAAGCTGGTTTATCATATGAAAAATTACTAAACTGCATGGCCCTTATCCCTTACATATTATAACATATATTTCTTATATGCATATCACATAGGATCACTGAAAGAGTTAAAATTACTTTATGTAAAAAACTCAACAAAATACATCACTATGGTTAAATCTCACCAAATATTTACAATTATCTCTTAAAGGTAAATATTAAAGCCTGGGCGCGGTGACACACGCCTATAATCCCAATACTTTGGGAGGCTAAGACGGGAAAATCTCAAGTTCAAAGCTAGCCTCAGCATTGGCAAGGTGCTAAGCAACTCAGTGAGACCCTGTCTCTGCATAAAACACAAAATAGGGCTGGGGATGTGGCTCAGTGGTCAAGTACCCCTGAGATCAATCCCTGGTACCAAAAAAAAATAATAATAAGATAATTAAAAAATTACCCAAATATTTCTCAGCCATTCCTTACCTATGTCTCTTCCTACCCCTTTTCCACTCGTCTGCTTGTCCTTTCATTTGACAGTCTAGGAATGATGGGGGACTATGCTCAAAGTCAGACTGTGAAATGATCATTGGTTAACACCTCTTCCTAATTTGGTCTCTTCTTTCTCCAGAGTTATATTTTTCTCATACTCTTTTTCATTATTCCTGATTCATCAAAAGAATATTTTCTTCTCTCCTTATAGCCCTACTACTTAGGTTCTGAATCAATGTTGACTCAGTTATTTTAAGATCAAATATTACATAGCATAAGCCATAATTCAGAATAAGAAGAAGGAACCAAATCAGATGTTATCCTTAAGGAAAGTAAGGAAAACCTAGGGGAGTTCAGTAAACAAATATGTAAACAGAGAAATTATGTTTAAAGTACAGAGTTTGCACATATTAGAAACTTGTATGGGGAGGCATCAGAAGGCTTCTTTGAGTAGGTAAAGAGTAACTGTGCAGAGGCTGAGAGGTGGACATCATCATGGAACAAATTCTAAGCATATCCACAGGCAATGAAGTTCCAGATATGTTAGAAATACCACTACAGTGTGGCATGCAAACTACTGAAAGGAATAAATCTGACATGACATGTACATATATGTACAGTGAATCTTAACCTCGTTTACATCTAAAAGACTAGTATCCTAATTAGAATAAGACACATTCCATGCTTGTATAAATATACCAAAATAGATTCTAACTATTTCATATATAACTAAAAAAAAAAAAAAACAAATTAAGAAAAGAGGAAACAGGGATTAAGTATGGGATTATCCTGGTACATTCAAAAGAGCAAAGAATTTGTACCAGAACTATAATCTACATGAACATGCTAATTTCTTCCTGAACCTAAACATAACTTTAAATAACAACCTCAACTTGTTTCTCAACTTTGCCTCATTGCTACATGTGTCTCTACCCTCCACCAACCACTCAAAACACAAGTTGTAGTTCTCATCATATGAACTTCTTCAATGGTGCATATATATTCTTGAAGTCTGGCTTCTCTTCTTGATGGAAACATACTCTTGAATTAGTCACCTATGGCTACAAAGAAATCACTGAAATTTCAATAGCTTGATATGGGCACATTTCTTATCTCATAGTTCCATAAGTTCAATGTCAAAGTCCAATGTCAAAGCCAAACCAATTCCTCCACCCAGGATCCCACAAGGTTTTAGCCAGGTCTCTGCCCTCATCTAGAGTTCAGGGTCCTCTTTCAAGCTCATGCATGTTGTCAACAGCATTCAGTTCCTTGTAGTGCAAATTTGGGGTCTGAATTTTTGCTGGCTGTGGACTGGAGGTTGCCCTGAACTTCTAGAGGCTACTTTCAGTCTTACTCATGTGGTCTGATCACAAGGACATGGTAATTCTTCAAATCCAACAGGGAATCTCTCTGCTACTTCTTGTCTCTTGCAAAGGCACCTGTTCAGGTCAGAAACACTCAGCATATTCTCCTTTTCAATTTAGATGAAGTTCAGAAATCAGGGAATATATTTGTACCTGTAAATCTTTTTGACATAATACTCACAGAAGTGATATCCCACCACACTCAGAGGCTCCAATGATATTAAAGTGATGGTTACCATTCATGAAAATACACTACAATGGGTAGTAATCTTTAAGGTGCTATGAGAATACTGCCCACTACAGCTGCCATGGCATTGCAATCTCCAAATGTTTATAATTTCATGTTCTGCAATGTCCCTGGGATAACTATCCTTATCCTCCAGTTTCATCACTATTACTTTACATGATACTCTCATCAGGTTTTTTTTTTCAGGATGGCCATCAATATGTGCATAAGTAATTTCACTTTCCTATGTTTTAAGGGTTTCTGGACTTTCCTTTCATAGGTGCTGGTAGAATGTTTAGAAAATACATCTTCATACTCCTCATATACAACCCTTCATTGCCTTCAGTGTGAAGTCAGATTCTATCCCTTTTTCACAGCTATATCTTCCCAGTCTGACTAATGTCTACATTCACCATTATCTACCCACTTGAATACCTCAAGAAACATTGTGATATAATCAGCCTGATTTTTTCCTTATGGCACCACAATACCAAATATTGCAAGTTCTTTCACAATGATGTGCTTTGCTTTATTCATGTAGGTTGCTTTTCTTTACTTATTCTTTGATTTACAGAACCACTTATAAATTCATCATGAATTTGTCTACTTTAGGAAGCAAACAGTGGTGTCACCTTTATTAAGTCAAGTCAAAATAAATTGTTTCTTCCTCTGAGCTGATATCATTTTATATACCTAGAACAGAGGTTATTTCATGGTGTGACAATGAGTTATTTGAAAATATGCCTTTCTAACCAAATTATTTAGGTCATTTCCCCATTCAACATCACATCCTGGTACTTGCACTGTATTCTGAACACTGTGAGCAGGCAATGTATTGTTTTTGGATATAAATTCAATCCAAGAATAACAAGATGAACAAGGATTTTGGACACATCTCAGATATCAGCATTTTGCAGTTTCATCTGTTTAAACATTCTTCAGGGGCTGAAATTACACATCACCAAGCTTTCCTCCATTTCCATAAACTGAGGGGGGGGGGTGTGTGTTCCATTTGGGGTTTTTGATGGAAAACTCTGCCTTGTCATTGGAGGATAAACATCAGCATGCTCCCCCAATTGTTGATAGTGTTTCTCTTCATATGATAATAATATGCCTATTCTGTGTAGAGCTACCTTGACCTGTATCTCTTCTTTGATTATGGAGCCAGCAGCGTGGTTATAGGGTCAGGCAAACTTGGGTTCAACTTCTGTCTCTGACCTCGGCAAGATGAAGCTCTACAAACAAGCACTTCGCATCAAATTCCATGCCTCTGAAATTGGTAGCTCACCATTGGCATGGAAGGATTCAATGAGATTAGCATTGAGAAACCACCTCATATGCAGAATAGTTCTTAGAACATGGACAGTGGTGATGAGGATGAACATGATGGTAGCTGTGTATGGTGGTGATAGTGGCAGCTCACTTTAAGTTACAACTTTGAAATGTAGTACAACTAACTGAAAACTCACACCTGCACGGGCATATTAAGCTGCTTTAAGTAGAAAGTTAAATGGCCCATAGAACAACTGCACCTCCTTGGTTAAAGAAGATGCCTCATAAAATAGAAATTTCAGGAAAAAACTTCCCACAATTTTCCTAAGGAACTCAGGAGAGTTCTTCGAAGTTATTAAAGCCTTCCAGATTCTTAAAGGAAAGAGAATATAGAAAGAGCTTAATGTTTCCCCTGAATGCAGTGGTTTCACTTACAGAGGGTAGAGATGTGTTTTCTGCCTGGTCTTCCAGGAAGAGACCTGAGGAGCAGAGTGTGCTGCTCAGAGATAGGTGGCATATATCAGGGGCCATGTCTCAGGCTACCTAATATCTCTTAATCAAGAAACTCCTGGTGGGGATTTTTGTGGCCCCAGAGTATGGTATTCCCATGGGTTCTTCCAAGTTTGTGGCTCCTATCCCCTTAACTTCATTATGCCTATGCTACCTTTATAGTTTCCATAAAGGAACCAGTATTATATTTCATTCATTGATAACATTTTTCCTGATAAAATTGTATTAAATTTTTAAAAATCTGGAAATAATAACACCTGTTATATCCATGAGCTCATCTTTCATCCCCACAGATCCCATGAGATAAATTTGTCTTTCTCCAATACTATTTGGGTGGATTCTGCACATTTTTTGAGATGCTTCTTCACTTCTGTTCCACCCCCAACAAAAAAGGAGTCCTATTAGTCTTTCATGAAGCATTTTTAATACCTAACACATTTCAAGTTTTTGCACTAGCAATAAGGAAATAGAACAGAGTTTCTCACCTTCAGAGCTCATAATCCAATGAGAAAACAGATATAAAACACAGTGATTACAACAGGCTTATTTTTTTATTAATTAATATTTTTAAATTAAAATATGTATGGATTACAGTGTGATAATTCAGTACATGTATACAATTTGTGATGGTCAAATCAGGGAAGTTAGTAGCATTTCCATATCCTCAAACATTTACAAAGTTTATTAGCATTTAATAATTCTTATACACATATTTATAACATCCAGTGCAACATTTCAATATATGTATACAGTGTGTATTAATCCAGTTAGGGTTAATTTTTCCCATTTAGATACATATTTAGAAGATTAATCACTAGGCTTTATATAATTGATTTTTTAATGCACTTACTGAAGAAACTAAGGTCTCATAAAGAATAGAAAGGTACTCATGTTTTATTGTTTATTCATATTCTTTAGTCATGAACAATCTATTTGTATAACAGTAATCATTACCAATAAACTATAAGTATTACAGAAAACTATGCTTTTCTCACTGATCTATATTATTTGATACATACCTTTAACAGCTACATACTCTACAGGAGGTTAAGACACTCTGGACCACAATGCATGACTAAATTTGTTTACACTTGCAGACATATTTAATCATATATGGCACCAGGGGAAGAGTTCATGATAGGGTCAGAAGGCCAGATGAAGACCCCATCTTCAAAGTGTTCATAATCTAAAGCAGTGTAAATAGCAAATTACCACATCATTAGAATAAAGAGAAAGCAAGTAAGTACAGAGCTTTTCAAAATGCAGGGATAACACACTAGTGAATAATCAAATATTAACTTGGAAATAAATACATTAAGCATAGCCATATGAATTTGTTTGGTCTTCATACTGTAGATTATACAAAATAGATTTCCTTGGAGGGGAAGTATCACACTCTATAATAATAGGAAATGAAAATGTTTACACTTTCTTCTTCGTAACAAACAACATAGGATAACCAGTGAAAGTTAACTTGGTAAACATCATACCAAACTCTAGGGGGGAGGAATGGAGACTCAGAGTAATTGGTGAATTAAGAGTACATTTTTCTGGGCACAGTGGCCCATGCCTATAATCCCAGCGGCTTGGGAGGCTGAAGGAGGAGGATTGCAAATTCAAAGCCAGCTTCAGGAACTTAGCGAGGCCCTAAACAACTTAATAAGACCCTGTCTCAAAATAAAATATAAAAAGTTCTCTGGATGTGATTCAGTATTGGCTTCAGTAATTCTTATTGTTCTTATTTATCTACATTATGAGACATATCTTGAATAGCTACACAGTCTACAAAGGCTGAGACAGTCTGGACCTACAAAGCATCACTTCATTTGTCCATACTTAAAGACGATTTTAACCATAGTCCCATGCTGTGTCATGTATAGTATTCATGATATGGTCAGAAGGATAAAAGGTGAAGTCCCTGTCCTCAAAGAATCCGTAATCTAGAAATGTGTAAATAGTAAGTTACTGCATCATCAGAATAGAGAGAAAGCATGTAATTATAGCCTTTTTCAAAATGTAATGAATTGTTCACACTAGTGAATAATCAAACATAGGTCAAGGAAGACTTTCCAGAAATGGTATACTTCTAAAACTTGCTTAAATTAGCTTGGCAATAAATAGTTTAAGCACAGCCTTGCGAATTTGTTTGGTCTTCACACTGTAGATTATGGGATTCATTACAGGAGGGATGAGCAGATAAACATTGGCAATGAGAGTGTGCACAAAAGGAGGGGCATGTTTCCCAAATCTGTGCACCAGTGACAAGCTGATCATGGGGATATAGAAGATGGCAACAGCACTGATGTGGGAGATGCAGGTGCCAAAAGCCTTTTTCCGCTCCTCTGTGGATGCGATGCTAAGCACAGAGCAGATGATCAGAACATAGGAGAGAAGGATCAACACAGAATCCAGACCAGCAGTACAGATGACAATGGCCAGGCCAAATGCACTGTTGATCCTGGTGTCTGAGCATGAGAGCTTCATCACATCAGGGTGGAAGCAATAGGAATGGTGGAGCACATGGCTATGGCAGAAAGACAGACGCTTAAGGAGCAGGAGTAAAGGCACCAGAGCTGTTGTGCCCCTGACAATGATCGCAAAGCCCACTTTGATGATCCGCGCATTGGTTAAAATCATGGCATATCGCAGAGGGTCACAGATGGCAATGAAGCGGTCAAAGGCCATTGCTAGGAGTACTGAGGACTCCATGAATGTGAAGCCATGAATAAAGAACATTTGGCTAATGCAGGTGTCAAAGGTGATTTCTCGAGCATTGAACCAGAAAATACCCAGTGTAGTGACCAATGTAGAGAGACACAGACCTAGGTCTGTGAAGGACAGCATGGAGAGGAAATAGTACATGGGCTCATGGAGGCTCGACTCAGTGATGATGACAAAGAGGATCATGCCATTCCCAGAGATGGCAATGGCATACAGACAACAGAATGGGATGGAGATCCAGATGTGAGAGGCTTCAAGACCAGGGATGCCAGTAAGGAAGAAGACAGCAGGGTGGAAGATGCTCTGGTTGAAGGGTACCATGACAACAGGAGGAAGAAGATATCCTTGGGAAAAAGGACCAGCCCTGTAAGAATAGGGAAGAAAAATGTTTTCACTGTCTTCTACACACCAGACAATTATAGGTTCATTAGTTAACCATGTCCTGTCCTTAAATGGAAATATATAGCCATTTTTTTGTTTTTCTTAGATTTAGAATTTTTCTCAGGTGAATTTGAGGAAGAGAGAGAGCACACAACAGTGTGAAGAAATCTGAGCCAGGTAAACATTCTCATTTTCCATCTGGGCCTCAATATATTTACATAAACATACATGAAAAATGATATTAAATTAGAAAATGAAAGTATTTTCTAGTTCTGTGACTGTGAACATGGGTAGACAGGATATTTCTTGGCAACCATAAGCCAAGGCAAAAAGTCATCTGTCTTGCGTTTCTTCACTTCTTGGTTTCTGAGACACAACTCTTGAGATCCATTAAGATTTATAAGTACTCATGTGCCCAATGAGATAATATAAAATGTAAATATAAACATAAGTCAACATTTTTAAATATTTTTAAATAAAGTACTTGTTATTGAATAAGTCAATAGCTGTTAATAAAAATAAACAAACACTGTAAAAGAACTGATTTATGATAGAAGGAAATGGTTTGTATATAAAGGTAGGAGTTGAGAACTTGATTGTGTTTAAAGAAAATTCTGCCTGCAGAAAGGTAGCTTAAAAGTAACCTCAAGGGTTGGGGTAGTGGCTCAGTGGTACAGCAATTGCCTGGCACGTGTGATACCCTGAGTTCGATCCTTAGCACCACATAAAAATAAACAAAATAAAGGCATGGTGTCCATCTACAACTACCAAAAAAAAAAAAAAAAAAAGATAACCTCAAAAAGAACAAAAGAACTCACTGGAGGCTCATGGATAATATTGTAGCAGAATTATCTAAGCAAGTCTTTTGATTTTTCCATTTTAGCAAAAGGCACATGATGTGCCAAAATTGAATCAAGAAGACATAGAAAAACTAAACAGACCAATAACTAGCAATGAGATATAAGTAGTAATTTTTTTTTTTAAAAAAGCCTTCCAACAAAGAAAAATCCAAGGACCAGAAGGATTATCAGTGGAATGCTTCCAGGTCTTTAAAGAAAAAATGCCAATGCTCTTCAAATTTCTTTCTTTTCATCTTTATTTCCACATTTTATTGGTGCTTTATAGTTGTATATAGTGATGGGATTTGTTGTTACATATTCATACATGCACACACTATAACATAATGTAGCCAATATCACTCCCCAGCATTTCCCCACCCCTCCTATTATCTCCAGGTCCCTTTCCTCTCCTGAACTCCCTTTGATCATGAGATTCCCGCCCTGCTACCTTTTACTTTTACCTTTTACTTTTATCTTTTACTTTTACCTCTCTAACTTCCACATATGAGAGAAAACATGATCCTTGACCCTTGACCTTTTGAGTTTGGCTTTTTTTGTTTGGCTTTTTTTGTTGTTTTTTTGTTTGTTTGTTTGTTTGTTTGTTGACCAGAGATTGAACCCAGGGGCACTTAACCTCTGAGCCACATCCCCAGTCCTCTTTAATTTTTCATTTTGAGAGAGAGTCTTGCTAAATTTCTTAGGGTCTCACTAAGTGGATGAAGCTGGCTTTGAACTTGTGATCCCCCTGCCTCAGTCTCCTGAGCCATAGGGATTACAGGAGCGCACCACAGTACCTAGCTGAGTTTGGCTTATTTCACTTAACATATTGATCTCTAATTCCATCTGTTTTCCTGTAAATTACATAATTTCATTTTTATTTATGACTGAATAAAACTCCATTGTGTATATATACACCACATTTTCTTTACCCATTCATCCATTGATAGACACCTAGGCTGATTCCATAGTTTGGTTATTGTGGATTGTGCCACAATAAACATGGGTATCAATACTCTTCACATTATTTCATGAAATAGAAAGGCACCAACCACTTCTAAATTCATTCTATAAATCTAATAATTTCCATTATGCCAAAACCAGATAAGGACACATCAAAGAAAGAAAATTGTGGACCAATACTGCTGATGAACTTAGATGCAAAAATCCTTAACAAAATATTAGCAAATCATATTTAACAACACATTAAGAAGACTGTACATCATGGCCAAGTTGATTTTATCCCAGGATTGCCAGGAAGTTTTATTACATGGAAATTAATAAATGTAATTCCCCACATAAATATAATTAAGAACAAAATTCACACAGTCATCCCAATAAAAGTAGAGAAAACTTCTGAAAAAATTCAGCACCTATTCATGATAAAAACACTGAAGAAACTAGGGATAATAAGGACCTACCTCAACATCATAAGGGCTGCATATGACAAATCCAAAGCCAACATCGTAGTCAATGGAGAAAAACTGAAAATATTTCCTCTGTAATCAGGAATAAGACAAGGATATCCACTCTCAACACTCCTATTTAATATAGTAGTAGAAATTCTAGCCAGAGCAATTAGGCAAGAGAAGGAAATAATAGGAATACAAATAGGAAAGAAAGAAGTCAAATTATCACTGTAGATGATATGTCCTATATTTAGAAGATCCAAAAAGCTCCACCAGAAGACTGCTAGTTCAAATAAATTTGGCAAAGTAGCAGTTTAGAAAATCAACATACAAAAGAATAGCTATACACCAATAATGAATCTAATGAGATATAATTCAAGAAAACATTCTCATTCACAATAGCCTCAAAACATAAAGCCAACCAAAGAGGTGAAAGACCTTTACAATGAAAACTACAAAAGACTGAAAAAAAAAAAATTGAAGAAGACACAAGAAAATGAAAGGACCCCCCATGTTCATGGATATGCAGAATTAATATTGTTAAAGTATTGAACCAAGCAAGAATGAAACCCAGCAAGGTAAACATTAAATCTTAAAGTATCCAAAGAACATTTTAGCAGAATGTACATACCAAAGCGCTTGGGCTGCCCTGCCTCTATGGCCTTGCTAGTTGTAGCCCACACAGCTACTCTCTTAGGCCAGCTTTGCATGCTGCTACAGCATGCATTCTGTAAACCTGGCATTTCTTCCTTCCTGGGTTCTCCATTGTAGCTTCAGCTTCACTGTCACAGCCTCACACGTCCTATCAGGGACTCCAAACCTGCCACACAGTTCCTGGTTTCCCAAAGTCTTCTCTGAAATGTCATTGGAAACCTCCATGGTCCTGTAACTTGTATTCTGCATGCCTGAAAAATCATCTACACATGGATGATGCCAAGATCTGCCACCAGTGCAAGTTGTACCTGAGCCCATCTGAACCATGGCAGCAGTGGCCTCTGAGTGAGTTGCCCATAAAGGTTCCCAAGGCAACCTAGATGCACAGGGAAACCCACAGCTCTATTCTCCAAAGAATTTTTCCTGGAAAGTCTTTGAAGCAAATTTTCACTTTTATACTTTTGAACTTGTGATGGGTGGGGTCTTGTTGATTCCCAAAATACCCTCAAGTCATCTTCCCTAGTGTCCCTGTGCCAAGTATATGGCTCCTTCTTAATGGCACTATTCTCTTTAGCAACTGTACCCTCTTTTTATTCTCCTTTTAAAATGCTCATTTTCTGGTCAAACTGCAAAGTTTCTAAATTTTTTGCTCTGTTCCTTTTTGCTTCCAATACTCACTATAAATTTTTCTAAAAGCAGACAATGAGACCCATGCCACCGTCTGAATACAATACTGTCTTAAAATGCCCTCTGGCAGATAGATTAGTATGTCATATTTATTTTTATCTTTCCTTTTCTTTGATTTTCTTCAGTGTTGTGCTCATTGCTGTTGTTACTGCTGTTTTTTGGTACTGGGGATTGAACTCAGGGGTACTTGACCACTGAGCCACATCCCTAGCCCTATTTTGTGTTTTATTTAGAGACAGGGTCTCACTGAGTTGCTTAGTGCCTCCCCGTTGCTGAGGCTGGCTTTGAACTCGCGATTCTCCTGTCTCAGCCTCCCAAAGTGCTGGGATTACAGGCATGCACCACTGCGTACCGCTGTTGCTACTGTTTTGAGACAGGAGTTTTGCTAAGTTGCCCAGGCAGGTCTTGAACTCCTAGGTACAAGTGATCCTCTTATCTCAGCTTCCAAAATAGATTAGGTCACTTTAAACTCAGCCTCCCATTAAGTTTCAGAAGGATAAAATGCAAAGTACTTGCCACTCACAGGTAGCCTTAAGTCTAATTCCCAGTGAATCTTCTTTTCCATCTGAAATTTCATCAGCAAGCATTTTCTGTCTGCAGTTCTATCAACATTCTGGACTTTTGAGCCCTCATCAGAATCTCTGCTTAAGTTCTGATTATAGTATTCTAGACTTTTTCTAGCTTGATCTTCAAATTTTTCCAAATTCCTCCTGCAAACCAATACCAAAGGCTCTGTCAAATCATCAGGTACAGTCACAGCAATGAATGTACTTCTGGTATAAGTTTTCTGTTAGTCCACTTTCTGTCACTGAAACAGAATACTTGAGATAATCAACTTATAAAGAGGAAAGGTTTATTTGGCCTCACAATTGTGGAGGTTTCAGTACATGATTGAGTACTTCTATTACTTTAGGCCTGTGGCAGCATATCATGGCAGAATCATATGGTAGGTTTCACTTTGTGGGCATTAGAGAGAAAGAGGGAGAGACCAAGGACCCACAATTCCCTTTAAGAACAATCTGCCAGTGACCTAAAACCTCCCACTAGGCCCCACCCCTGAAAGTTTCCACCATTCCCAACAGCATCAAGCTGGACACTAAGCCTTTAATACATGGGCCCTTGGACATTTAAGATCTAAACTCTAGCAAATACTGTGCATGTATCAATGTGTTAGAAGAAATCCCACGAATTTGTGTAATTATAATGCACCAACAATTTTTTAATTTTTTTTAATTTTTTTTAGTTGTAGATGGACACACTGTCTTTATTTTATTGCTTTGTACGTGGTGCTGAGGATCTAACCCAGGGCCTCACGCATGCAAGGCAAGCGCTCTACCGCTGAGCTACAATCCCAGCCCCTTAATTTTTTTTTAATTGAGAGCTAAAGCAAAATAAAACAAACTCTGGGTTTGGAGTTAGCTTTTAGACCTCAACTGAAAAATAAGGCTCACTTTTTCATTTATAACTTTCCATCCAAGAACTTAAAAATGTACCTACCTTTGCACCCCAGGTGAAGTGACTTCTGCCCTGATAATAAAGCTTAAGTGTTGTCAAACTGATGTCTGGTTGAAATTACAGGAGTGGAAAAATGCTGTGCTTTAAGAAGGGCAAAGGTAGGGCAAAGGTTTCACCTTGTGGGCACTAAGCATTAGAGAGAAAGAGGAAGAAACCAAGGACCCACAATTCCCTTCAAGAACAATCTGCCAGTGACCTAAAACCTCCCACTAGGCTCTACCCCTGAAAGTTTCCACCATTCCCAACAGCATCAAGCTGGTGCATACTACACATAGATGCATACTACAACATAGATGATCCTGGAGAACATTATGCTAAATGAAATAAGCCAGTCACAGAAGGACAAGTACTGCATGATTCTACTAATGAGGTATCACAGTGAAACTCACAGAAAGAGTGTAGAATGGTGTTTGCCAGAGTATAAAGGGAGGGACATGGGAATTGTTACTCAGTGGGTATAAAGTTTCAGTCATGCCAAATGAGCAAGCTGTAAATGCCTGCTGCTATATAGTCTTTTAACTATAATGAATAATACTTACCATATGCTTGAAAATTTGGAGTAGAACTCAAGTTCTTACCACAATAGAGAAATAGAAATAAATAAAATGGCTATGTTGCTGACAACAAAAAGTAAATAAATAAATGAAATTAAAGAAAGATCCCAATAGATTATCTAAGTGTTCACAACAGATTTCTCCATAGTAACAGTAATGATAATGTTAAATACCTACCATATGCCCAGCAACTTACTTCATTGTATTTGAATTCCCTTTTCCACTGTACATATCTCATGGTACCATTTTTATTAATTTCTATATTCAAAGAGAAACATTAGGGCTCTTGTAACACAGGAAATTCTTTTAGCAAACTTGGAGGAAGAAAATTTAAATTTTAAAACTTTAGATTTTTAAAAAGTTCTACGATTATTAAATCACCCTTCACTTGTCTTGTGCAACAAAAAAATATTCAATAACTATTCCTGGATATATTAAATGTCTCTTTCTCCCCTGCCTATACTCTTTTAAGCCAGGGACTATGAATTAAATTTATCTGCAACCAAAACACCAGGAACAGCTAAATAGCCTGCATTGAAATGCTTCATACAAATTACTATCCAAATAACATCATTGGATATTATTAGCTCCATGCTATAAATGAGAAAACTAAGATAATAAAACCAAGGCTCAGGGCTGGGGTTGTGGCTCAGTGGTAGAACGCTTGCCTAGCAAGTGTGAGGCACTGGGTTCGATCTTCAGCACTACATAAAAATAAATAAATAAAATAAAGGTATTGTATCCATCTACAACTAAAAAGATATTTAAAAAAGAAAAGAAAACCAAGGCTCAGAGAAATCACTTTACTTTCTTATTCACTCAACAAGATGATTGTAGATCCAGGAATTGAACTCTGCTCTGACCCTAAATTCCACAGCTTTAATACTATTTATTTTAAAGGAATTTAATGTTAAAAATTGCAAAATGAATAAACACATGCTCATGATTGTAGTCTATATTTGTAGTGACTATTTAGAGCATTAAAATATTTTAATTGACATAATATATTAATCTGTTGAATGTGTACTATGGGTTCCTCTGAATTATTCCAAGTTGCTTTTATAAACTATCTAGTCTTCAGTGCTCTAAAACTCCAAAAGCATGCACAGAAAAATTCTTGGGTCTAGGGAGTAAGATCATTTATCCTACCCTTGTAAAATTTGTATAATTTTTATTATGTATTTGGTACTGGGGTTGAACTCAGGGCTGCTTTACTACTGAGCTATATCTCCAGCCTTCTTATTTTTTATTTTGAGACAGGGTCTTACAAAGTTGCCCAGGTTGTCATCAAACTTGTGATCATCCTTCCGTTTCCCCAGTAGCTGGGCTACAAGCATGAGCCACACTGCCCAGACTGGCCCCTGCTCTTTAAAGTGTCATCACAAGCACCAGAAAATGTGTTTGTGTGTGTGTGTGTGTGTGTGTGTGTGTGTGAGAGAGAGAGAGAGAGAGAGAGAGAGGGAGAGAGAGAGAGAGAGAGAGATTATGTCAACCTCCCAAACTCACCGGTGGAATGGTCCTTCTAGAATAAAGCTGGGGGATCAGTCCCTGATTGTCCCTGCCCCCTGACACTGTCGCCAAAGTGGCTCTCTTTTGCCAGAAACTCATAGGGGAAAAATGCAGGAATGGAAGTTCTATCAGATTTGAGAAAGAGAGCTTTATAAGGAATTCAGAAGCTGTCTAGTGAGAGTCATTTGCCCAGCAGAAAAACATTCTCAGGAGAGAATTCTGTACAGCTGTGTCCTGCTAACCCTCTGTGCTCCAAATGACAGATTGTAAAGAACAATTTCTTTTCACTCTAACTTCCCCAGGGGAAATCCTGAAGATGAGCTACAATTTCAAGTCTCCTTTGAGAATAGTGTTTGTGGGACAAAGCTTTGCATAGAGACAGAGAAAAGGAATGGATAAAGAAATGTTAATGGATCATCCATGAGTTTGTTCAGCTGTCATTTGCCAGATTCACAGCAATCATAAGACCCAGAAACCATATAGAAAGGGAGTCACTGAGTAACAGCATTCACTGAAGCCAGTGCAATGATTATCTGATTCAGAGCCCAGGGTTTTCCCTAAGTGTTCTGAATATCTTGGAGTGGCTGACCACCTGTGCATAGACACAGAAAGCACCTTAAGAGGAAGTAACTACAGCAAGACTACTATATTTAGTGAGTCCCTTCTGTGTCTCTTGCCAGTTTATAGAGTTATGAGTTTGCTCTGAGAGCTGGACCCAAACTTCTACCACTATAGTTAACACTGTAGTGAAGAATTAACCATGTTTAATGGACACTTTTCATTAACCCTCCAGTTTTTGTGAACACTCAAAATTGGATCTTAGGCTGTGTCTATTAACATAGTCTTTGACACCTAGTAGTGAGCTTGACTTGCTGAGAAGTTCAAGAATAACTAATTAAACATGCTTCTTGGCATAAGAAACTGTGTCAAGATGGTATTACTTGACAAAGGCCTGCTATATGAAAAAAGAAAATAAACAAACTATTTCCATTAGAGTTATCACAGAGCCGATACCTTAATTGACCGGTTTAATGTTTTTTCTTCTTCCTATGTCGCAGGATTCTAGATTTCTGGGAAAGTCTAGAAAGTTTTTTCCCCACTAGGATTTCATCAAGAACCTAAGAAAACATTCTTTTTTAGGTAACTTCTGGACTAATAAAAATAACCTTGCCCCAGAAAGCCCTTCAACAGTTGGGGAAACATTTTCAGTTCTGGATGAACTTGCCACAAAATGCGTGAGACTCTATGGGGGGAATGCACAATTTCAACATATCCTTTGAAGACACAGAAGGAAAAGGAGATGCCCAAACTATTACAGGGATATAAATGTGGAAATCCTGCTAGGCTAAGGACTCCATTCTAAAAAGTATTGGTCCATGAATACAGCTGCAAGAGATAGCAAACAACACAACCCTAAGAATATTTTCAGTGTAAACCCCAGGGAGTTAAGTCATTTATTACAAGGCAATAATAACTAGTGGACACACAGGCAGGGGGCATAAAAACTAGTGCTGTGAGTGTCAAGTGAACACCCTTGATATCTTATGAAAAAGCATATTGTGATTCAGAAGATTGAATTTTTAAAAATATTTCTAATAAGCTTTCAAGTGATCCTTTACTAACAAAAATCTCTGTTAATATTTCTCTTTTGATTATTACCACAGTATTTCAATTTCTCATGTATTTATTACATCCCCTACTAGACTTCAAACTCTGTAATATCTGGGATGATGTCTATTGTGTTCACCATTATACCCTCAATGTCTTATTCAATATCAGATATGAAATGTGTATATATTTTTATAAGACTAAATGAATGAAAAACTCTGATAGCAGCATGTACAAGACATGATAGGAGCAAAGATGAAGGAATAAACAGGACTAACAGGAGCCACCAGAAGTTCAAAGGAAGAGTTGAAGTATGAGCTACATTTCTATAGCACTGACATTGAAGTCAGTGTCAGCCAAATCATCAGGGCAGGAAACTGCTCATAATTCAACACGGATACGGATGAAGACAAGAAAAGAAGCAAATGGGGCTTTAGAGAGGTGAATGGGCTTTCTTCAGACCATGAAGAGCTAGTAGGTGATGTGGGGCCTTAATATGTTTTTGTAAACAGTGATCTAAACAGAGCAGTTTTTGATACAGAAACCAGTTTTTTATTGCTGTTGCCCTTATTGTCTTGATTTTAAGTTTATTTCTATAATTTGCATACATTAACTCCAGATTTCTGAACCTGCACTGTTTGCTGCTTTGGAAGACTCAGACCTAAAACTGCCTTCCTGTTTTCTAATCTGGTGTAACTATTCACAGGAGCAGCAACATACATGAATTTAAAGGTCAAACAACTTCCCAGTACAAAATAAGTATACCTTATGTATCCCATATCATTGAGAATTTTTAACCAGTATTCTTTACTAGTGTAAAATAATGTTGCAGTAAATGCTCCTGTGCATAAAATGTGGACTCACTCTGATATTTTCCTTTCCATAAATTTTTAGAAATGGAAACTTATGAACATTTTAAGACAATAATATACTGGAAAATCTACTTCCATAAAGTTTATGCAAATATTGTAAAACAATGCTTAGTCCACCATAGCACAGCAACGCAACACTACGTTTTTAAAAATATTTGCTGATTAGACAGGCAAAAATATTTTACTGTTTACTGGAGCAAAATGCTGACACTCGATAAGATTTATTGCAAGACCCTACAGCACAGTTTTCTCGTGTCAAATTCTGCCCTTCCTATTTGGATTACCAAGCTTGGGAAACATTACTTTGAAGTCCAATAATGCCATAGACTATGATGTGTTTTCCAGATTCAGTGGTGTTGATGTTGACATATTAATAATGTATGTTTTCATGTAATTTTTTGAGAAACATTGTGCTCAGACTTTTAGTGTAATAAAATTATCAGTGACAGTTTTGCTAAGCTGACATAAGAATAAGACAACAAAATATATATATTATATTAATATATTATATATCATCTATTATATATATTATATATAAATATATTTATATAATTATATCTTATATATCATATATATGCATATATTACTGGAGTGCTGGAGATTGAACCCAGGGCTTTATGCATGCAAGACAAGCACTCTACCATCTAAGATGCATCCCCAACCTGAAAGTCCGTATTTTTTTGTTGTTATTTGTTCCAATTAGTTATACATGACAGTAGAATGCATTTCAACTCAAACAGAGCACAACTTTTCATTTCTCTGCCTGTATGCAATGCAGAAACTCACCAGTCTTGCAAACATACATGAACATGGGGTAATAATGTCCATCTCATTCCACCATTCTTTCCACCCCTGCACCCTATCCCTTCCCTTCACTCCCCTCTTCCCAAAGTTCCTTTAATCTTCCCTTGTCCCCCACTTATCAGAAAAAACATTCGGCCTTATGTTCTTTGGGATTGGCTTATTTTGCTTAGCATGATGTTCTCCAACTCCATCCATTTACCTGTAAATGAAAGGTCATATTTTGAAGCATGTGGACCAGTGTAGGTTTGAGTACTTCGACCAATATGCACACCAGTTCTGTATATGTGTACCAAACTCAAAACAAAATATACATACAACTGCTATGCTAACAATTGCTCTGAGAGAAAAATAATATTCTTTAACCTGGAGAAAAAATAAACAAGACCATTCTTAAGTAATTTCTGAGACAAGTGGGAAAACAGTCGCACCCATAAATTTTGCCCAACCTGCCGGAGGAGATCTTTTTCAAAGATCTCAAGAAACTTATTGTCTGGAGACACAATAGTGGGGCAAAAAAAGCCATTATGTAAAATATTTAAGCATACACAAGCAATAACTGTTAACATCCAGTCTGGCACATAAGCATACATGCATGCTGTCAAGTTAAGTGACATAAATTTGGAAGTAGTGGTGGATAGACATCATATGAAGACTTTAAACAATGAAGTTTGAATATTGAAAGGCTGCCCAATAGCTGAGGCTTTGAATAATGGTTGTGCCATTCACTGAGAGACCAAGTAATTTATTTAAACCCTCTAATTCTTGAACACTGCATAAATCAAACTACTAGTGGATTTTTCCTACAAAATTGATCTTAGAGTTGCATAAGTCAAAAGTTGACATGGATCTCACAAGTTTCTTTCATTTATAGAGGGTCTAGGGAAAAATCAATTCCTTTGTCATTTGTCTTTCTGGAGGGTATCCATATTCCTTGACTGTGGCCTCCTTTTGCCATCTCTAAAGCCAGCAACAATGGATCAAGTTCTTCTTACACTAACATCTCTCTGGTTCTCCAATAATAAAGATTCATGTGACTAGAATGAAGCAACACACAGCCCAATTAATCTCCCCATCTTGAAGTCTTTAATTTTAATCACATCTGTGAAGTCCCTTTTTCCACATAAGTTAACATAACAGGTTTAGGAGATGGACATCTTGGATATGTCAATATCAATACCACTGAATGTGGAGAATACATCATAGTCTATAACTTCATTGGACTTTGAAGTAATGTTTCCCAAACCTGGCGATCCAAACAGGAAGGGCAGAGTTTGACACAAGAAAACTGCTGTAGGAACTTGCAATAAATCTTATTGAGTGTCAGCATTTGCTCCAGTAAACAGTAAAATATTTTTGCCTATCTAATAATTTTGCCTACCACAGACTCTTGGCATAGTATCTTGGACATAAAGCACACAAAATATGGTTGCTATTGTTTATTTTTGTCACTTTGTAAAGAATAAAATACCTCAGGGCAAGACATTTTTGTACTAAATAGTCAGTGAAACAGACTTAGTGTAGGGCAAATGAGATCAGGATAGAAACAAAATTAAGAAACTACCGAAATTATATTAATAAGAGAAAAATTTTGACTTGATAAAGGTGGAAATTTGGACATCATGAAGAATGATCAAATTCTTATTGTATTTTCCAGGAGACTGACAAGACTTTCCAATAGATTGGACACAGGATGTAAGAGACAGAAATCAAGGATGATTCAAACATCCTCATGCCCAAGAGGGGTGCAGAAATGCTGGGAATATCTGTGGGTCTAAACAGGCCAAAAGTAAAAATTATGACTAGATAATACATAGCAATCTATGGGTACAATTTAAAGACTAATGAGGGTGTTACAATTTGGATCTAGAAAAGCTTATGTTGAAGTCTTGGGCCCCAATGCAGCAAGGTTCAAAGGGAGATTATTAGGTAATGATTGGATAATGAGGGCTGTGACCTCATCGATCAATGAGACCTGCCCTGGAAGGATTTATCTTCTCCCTGGCCCCTTCCATCCCTCTCCTTCTCCCTATCTCTCTCCATCTCCTTCTTTGTCCTTCCTGGCTATCATGAGCTGAGCAAATTTCCTCAGCCATGCTTCCACCATGATGTTTTGCCCCACCTTAGGCCCAGAGCAGTGGAACTGGCCAATTATGGACTGAGATCTCTGAAGCTGTGAGCTAAAATAAACTTTTTCTTCTCTAAGTTGTTCTTGTTTTGAGTGTTTTGGGCAAAGTGATGCAAAGCTGACTAACACTGAGAGCAAGAGTTACCTCATATCAGATGACATCTCTGGCCATATAACTACAAATCCTTGGTACAATACAAGATTCTCAAAATCGGAACACAATAATTTAGGAGAACCCCAAATTATGATGATTAATTTGGGACTTCAAAATAGAAAATATATCAAATCAAGAAAAAGTAAATAAAACAGCATTGTCTGTGTCCCTAAGTTGTGGGCTGAGATTTTGACCCATGGTATTTGCCAAGCACATGGTTTATTCCTCTAAGATAACAAACATTATCATTAGTTAACACATATTCATTAGTTAATTATATTTTTCACTAACCCTCAATAGTAAGAAGTATGTTGTATTCTTTTTTTTTTTTTTTCACTCTGAACAAAAACCTAACCAAAAAAGAAAAAAATAATTTAGCAGGGGATAAGTTTATTTGGTGTGAGTGATTTCAGAGGTGTCAGACCACAGACAGCTGACTCCATTGCTCTGGACCCAAGATGAGGCAGAACACCATGCAGAAGGTGTGGAGGATGAAAGCACCTCACTACATAGCAGTCAGGAGAGAGAGTTCCCTCACCAGGGACAAAATATAAACCAAACAGCATGCCCCTAGTGACCCACATCCTTCAGTCACACCCCACCTTCCCACAGTTACCACCCAATTAATCCATATCAGTGAATTAATCCTCTGATTAAGTTAAGACTCTCACAACCCAATTGTTTCACCTCTGAAGATTCCTGCTTTGTGTAACATATGAGCTGTTGGGGGACACCTCATATCCAAACTATAACAATAGGACACTCTTAATGAAATACCTGCTGGATATATACATATATGAATAAATGAATTATCATTCCTTGTTGTAAAAGGTTTCTGCTGCTATAAAAAATCACAGAATAAAAAGAATCCCACACTAATGAAACAGTACTACTGTGAATAATGATAGATGCTAAGGAGGTATGGGGGAGAGTGTGACTCACACTCATGATAGGAGATGCCTTTAAGCAATTTGATGTAAATTTCATATTTTAAAGTCCCCTTCAAAGGGGCTGCTAATAATTATGGGGTTTATTTTGGAGAAGATAAAAATTTTTCCAAAAGTACATTGTGAATTTGTTTGCTGCACAAGTCTGTGACTTTGCTAAAATCTTTTAAATTATAGTATATGAATTAGATCTCAATAAATCTGTTAAGAAAAACAACTTTTTCTGTTAAGAAAAGCTTTTTTAAATAAAATTGCACATGAGAAGAGTTACATCATTAGTCTGGCTCCGTGGCACATGCCTGTAATCCCAGCAGCTCAGGAGGCTAAGGCAGGAGGATCACAAGTTCAAAGCTAGACTCAACAAAAAGCCAGGCACTAAGCAATTCAGTGAGACCCTGTCTCTAAAATACAAAATGGGGCTAGGGATGTGGCTCAGTGGTCGAGTGCCCCTGTGTTCAATTCCCAGTACCAAAAAAAAGAGTTACTTCAGCCCATAAATCATGAAGCCACAATAAATAATTACATAATGGAACAAATATAAAAAGACTGTATCAAGCAAGTCCTCTGGGAACCTCCATAACCCAGAGACGCAGTAAATTAGCACCACCAATGAGAACTAGCCTCTCAGCTCTGTGCATTTCTCCAACCAAGCTGAATTAAGTCTCATAAGTTCAGTCATTTTCTAGAATCTGAAGCTTCCTCCACCATCTGAGTCAGCCTCAGAGGACAGCAGAACTGCTGGATGTGCTCTGTGAGTAACTGTTCAGTGAGCATGCCTGACTCTAGATGAGATGCACCTTCTTATCCACAGGGAAGAATTTTATCACAATGGGCAGAATTAGTTCAGATAGTGGGATGATGGGATAAAAAAGATGATACAATTTGTAGAGTTATTTATTCCCAGGAAATCTACAGAAAATGGGCAATTTGTTCTGCCTGGCAGGGGTTGGACAACTGTTGTTAGATAATTTAATTAGTGTGCTAACACATTTATCATAATCAGTAAGCCTCATTTCTAAGCCCAATGACTCTTACTAAAACTTTAAAATTATCAATTTTGAACACATTATGCATGCCAGGAACTGTGTTAGGCACAATGCATATCCTATCTTATAGATGAAACTGAATTAAAGGGTGTTTACATTATTTGCAGGCATCAGTGAAATAAACCTTTCTGAGAACATGAACATTGGAATTAAAAAGAACTGAGTTAAAAATCCCAACTCTGATATTCACCAGTTGTGTGTGATCCTGCATGCATTTTATAACTTCTCTTAAATTCAGATGATTTATCAGAAAAGTGTTTACCATGAATCTAATAATAGTTGTCATATGTGTTCTTGTAAGAATTAAAGGATATAATCTTATAAATAGCTTAGCACAATAATGTTTGCTGACCAAGTGTCCAAAAAATGCTCTGAGTAGATTTTTATTGCTATACAAGGCCTCAAGACCTGTTAGTATTTGAGCAAAGATCTACACTCAGGTCTGTCTTACACTATAACCATGCCATGATGGTTTAGAGAATACTGATGAGGCCATATGGTCTAACTTAGCAGATAAGATAGCCACAATATACAGCCCTTAATAGTGTGATGAGAAAAGAACATCTTTGAGATCCATATAGGAAAATTAGTTGAGAGACTAAAGCTTATTTCACACAAAAGAGGATTTCAGTGTATATGGATTGGGGAAAATGAGTCAGATTTGAGAGTGATGAAACACCAATAAAAGGTAGCTTGGGAGAAGTATAGTGCCTCCCTCTATGAATATTCATCAATCCCTCTTTATTCTCTGATATGGGAAGTTTAGTATTTTTGTTTTCAAAGTAAGAAAAGTGCCATGAAATACAACTTTGAGTCCACACCAGCTACAGTTTGCTAGTTTGCTATACTTGATGTTTACGTATAGACTTCCTGAGGCTCTAGTTTTTGACATTTTGTAAGTAGAGACAGTATAAATTAATGAATATTTGTATTTAGGGCATGAGAGACAGAAAAAGAGAGAGAGTTATTTTGGGGCAGAGATTAATTCTAATTAGATGATTACTAGAGCTTCCTGCCATTTGCTGATAAATGAAACAGGGGAAAGAGCTGGGTTTAGAATGGGGGAGAGAATGAGTTCCGTTTGGCTCCCAGTGAGGTTCAAGTGCATGAGGGATTATGGATGGGGGAGTCCCTTGGAGATAAAGTACTTTATTCATCTTTTATTCACTAAAGGAGAGAGTTCTGATTTTTTCCTCTCCAAACTGCTGCCAGAATTTCTCCAAATTGCAGATCTGATTGCCTACTTCCATGTTTCATTAGTGCCTTCAGTTTAATCCCAGACATGCCACGGCTTTAAAGATTCTGCTAAATTTTGAAATATAGACCTCAGGAGATGCCATAATTAGATTGTAGACTTTTGAATTATCTGGATGCATGGTCTATTTAAAGCAATGAGAATAACTAGGATATCTTACAAGAGTATATGATGAGAAAGAAGAGGGACTTCTTGGAAGACAAGCACTCTGCTAGGGTACCACTGTTTGTAAGGCAGAACAAAAACATTGCTTGATAAATAGGAAAAATGCTAAAACAACTGGCATTGAAGCTACCAAAGGAGAAAATTTCAAGGAAGAGGTAATCCACATTGTCAAAGTTTGAGATGATGGAAAGAAAAATAAATCTGAAAATAAACTATTGTACGTGGTATTTAGAAAATCATCCATGACACCAGTTGCAGGATTTTCTGAGAATTGTTAGAGAAAATTTCTGTTACTGAAGGTGAAGGAATAATGAACAAAAGCAGACTGTTCTTCAAATAACTATCATTATAAAAAATAAATTAGGGAAGGGGGAGAAACGAGATTTGTGTTTTATATTTCTTGCCATCTAGAGGCCAATAATGACAGCTGTTCAATATATCCTGATGGAATTGAATGTGTTGAAAATATCAACTAAAGTATAGGAAGCTTTCATTATTGAGTTGGAACAAAATTTGAGTATTAGAGATTACAGAAAAGGAATCAATGACATGAAACAAGATACGAAAGAAGGAAAGGAATTTTGTTGAAGTTAAATTAGAAGAGATGGAGAAAGATTTGCTTATTTATTCATAAAATATTTGGAAATGCTGGCTCTTGATGCTATGCAACGAAAATTAAAGTTCATCATCCTTCCTGCAGAATTCAAATTGTGTGACCTGACCCTGCTGATTCCTCTAGCTTCATCTTCTACAGCACCCAGCCTTACATTTTTTCCCATCATTTTAATTTTCTTGACATTATATGACAAACTGATTGCTGCTATTCTTTCCTTCATATCTCATATTATCTATGCTTATGTTATCTATGTCAAGAACACCCTTATCCTGTTTTTCATCCTTGTAAACTCACATCCACCCATCAAAACTTTACAGTTATAATTCATCTACTCTGTTTGGATTTCTTGGAACTAATTCCTCTTGACACACAGAAGCAGACACACATACTCCAAATCTGTCACTCCACACTATTTTTCTGTCTTATGTCTCAGATATCTGATATCTCTGTACAATCTATAGCTAGGGACTTTGTCTCTTAGTCCTCTGATAAGCACTATCCCTAATACAGTGTCTGACATGCAGCAGGTGTTCAAAATCAGTTTTGTTTTGGGGGGCAAAAGGGATTGAACTCAGGGGTACTCGACCACTGAACCACATCCCCAGCCCTATTTTGTGTGTTATATACAGACAGGATCTCACTGAGTTGCTTAGCAATCTGCTGTTGCTGAGGCTGGCTTTGAACTCAAGATTCTCCTATCTCAGCCTTCCAAAGTACTGGGACTACAGGCGTGAGCCAACACGCCTGGCTCAATTTTCATTTTTATAAGAATCACCAGACTCTTATTAAAGATAAGATTTTCATCCTTCTAAGCCTGGGTTTTTCAGCCCTTGACAAACTCCATGGCCTTCTTGGGCACAAAATCACTATTATTTCACTTGCTTCCTACACTTAGTGGCTGATACAAGGTACAGTGAGTGCCCAGTGAATGTTTGCTATTGAACTGAACTAAGTGTTTAGGACAGGTGATTAAGTAGAATTATTAGCTGTGAAAAGGCACATGTTATCTTTCTTTGAACCCAACATGGATGAGGAGAGAACGCAGGAAGATATGGTTGAAGAGCAATAAAAAGGAGAGAATTTAAACACAGATCAGATCAAACTGTGTTCTGTAGTTTGGTGTCAGGTTTGATTTATGATGTCTCAGCAATAAAAGGAAGAAATAAGAATGCCAGGAAGAATGAAAATTGGCCATGAATAATGAGTTATTGAAATAATATAAAGGGAGCCATTAAGAAGCTAGGATGACAAATAAATTATTCAGATAGCAGTTTAATTTTTAAAGTGATTTTTAGAACTCAATGACAAAAATTGGAACTCAATCATTGCATATGAAATAAAAGTGATAATATCCAGATTAATTGGTATATACAGAAAGTCCTCTGCACTTCCATAACCATTTTTAATATTTATCTTGTACACTAGATATTGAAGTAATTATTAAAAAGCAGTACTGATCTTTCTCATTTACTTGATTATAAACTTTTTAAGGAGTTTTTATTTGTTTTATTCCTTAACTTCTAACAGCGCTATGCAAAAATAGGTGCTCAGTAAATGTCCTGGGAGCAAAAGACAAGATCAAGGTAAGAAATAATACAAGAGCATTCTTGCCCAACATTTTTACATATCACATTCTAAAGGCCTTATAATTCTTCATCCCAATTGACAGTAACACAGAAATGTTTTTGGTTCTTTTTAGTTATACATAACATTAGGATTCATTTTGATTTTTTTCTTCATATTAAACACCTTTATATGCACTTTCAATGAACAGTATATTTGACATAATTACAAAAACATGGCATATAATTTGCTCTAATTCAGTCCCCAGTACTTCTTTCCTTCCCCATATCCTCTCTCTGTTCCCTTCCCTCTACTCTATCGATCTTTCTGTTATTTACTTATAATTTTTTTATATGAGTGTCTTGTGTATGCACATGATGGATGTACATGATGATGATATTCACTTTGGTCTGTGCATGTGTACACAGGAAAGTTAGGTCAGATTCATTCCACTGTCTTTTCTTATCCCATCCCTCCCCCTTCTCCTTCAATCCCTTCAGGCAACTCCACTGATCTTTCTTCTATTTTATTTTATTAGCAGCACCTGTTCTAGAAAGACTTCTCCAAATTCTACAAACCTATTGAATGTTCACTTTATGTTTGTCTCTTTTGGTTTATAAAATTATTTTACTTCTAATTGACCAATAATATTGTGTACAATAGGGTACAATGTGGTATTTCCATACATGTATACCTTTTGGAATGGTCAAATCAGGCTAATTAGTACATACTTTACTTCAAACATTTATTATTTCTTGTGATGACAACAGTTAAAATCCTATCTTCTGGCTGCTTTGAAATAAACAATGCATTATTATTACTATTAATTCTTTTCCTGTTGTGATGTTTGATCAGACATTTCTGACATTAGTTCCATGACTCCCCTAATTACTGTCAACATCAGAATATAAAGTTATAGTTTACTTATTCAGTCAGCCTATGTAACCCATTCTTTTTCTCTCTCTCTAATTTTCTGATAATTTCAGCTAATTTTTTTTCTAATTTTTCATGAAGGTTTCTTCAAGTGATCTTTGAATTGGCACTTTTTCTGGGTGAATTTGTGGGGTCTGGAAATATGGGATCCTTTTATTCCCATTTTTATCCTATACTTACTATCAGCTGCTCAGTACCTTTTTTTCCACTGAAGAATCTACCCTAAAATTGCTCTCTCTCGTTGACTGAACCTTCTCCAGACATAGCCCTAATCTCTCTATTTTTCCCATTGGCTTCCATTTTAAACTCACACATATCCATCTTCCTTATCTGAAACTCTCTACTCAATGAAAAAAGAATTGTGATGTTATCAACAAAGTTATATCTGTCCCTCCAAAACAAACCAGTTATGTTCTATTAGGTATCTCCTATGTCTTAACAAAATGGAGACAATCTGTTCTGGAGAACGAGTCTTCAGGCATAAAGAAAACAGAAATATATTTGAACATGGCAGAACATTATGTCAGGTGAAGAGCAGCATTCTCTGTTTCTAAGCCTGGTGGTAGGTCTGTGTTCTTCCCCTCTCTCTCTCTCCAAAATGTGATGCAGGTGCTGCAGTGTAAAGGCCCCTTTAATGTTACATGTTGCAGGCAAATGCATGACTTCCCTGGTTTCTAATTTATTTATTTGTCACTTCATATGTTTACTTTCTATAATAATTATCTCTTTCTCTATAATTTCTGGCTTCTAAAATTATAAGCTTCTCTGCTTTCCATACTTACAGCTAATTACCACTCCACACTCCCAATCTATTCTTCTCTGGTGTCAACTATACAGAAGAAAATTAATCTGCTATCTCTTTCTTACAAAAATCCCAGGAAGGATGAAATATGATTTGGCAATCTAGGATAAAATGTGTATTTTTAGTCCAGTCGTCTACAGCTAAAGCAGTGGAAGAAAGGTCATATGGTACAAATATAGCTAACAGCAAAGGCCACAGAGAAGAAAAGTTGTGGGCTGAGGCAAATTTTTTTAGGGTATCAATCATAGTAGTTGAAATATTACATGTCATTTTTATCAATTTAAGTGATCTGTTGACATTTTTATATATTATATAGATATTCATCTTTGGTCAGTTTTCTATTGAATGAAATTATTTGTAATTAGAACAATACAACAAACAAATGTAGATTTTTAAATTTCAGACTTGTTCTGTACTTTTAATCCAGCATGTCAAGTTTCCAGAACTCCACAACCTCTTCGACCATTTTCCTGCTTACTGGCATTCCTGGCCTGGAAGACTTCCACACCTGGATCTCCATTCCCTTCTGCTTTCTCTATGCAACTGCCCTCTCAGGGAACAGCCTGATTCTCTTCGTCATTATCACGCAGCCCAGTCTCCACGAACCCATGTATTATTTCCTCTCCATGCTGTCCACCACTGACCTTGGGCTGTCCATATCCACTCTGGTCACCATGCTGGGCATATTCTGGTTCAATGTCAGGGAGATCAGCTTCAATGCCTGCTTATCACAGATGTTCTTTATCAAACTCTTCACTGTCATGGAGTCTTCAGTACTCTTGGCTATGGCTTTTGATCGTTTTGTGGCCATCTCTAATCCCCTTAGGTATGCCACTATTTTAACCTACTATAGAATAGCTCAAATTGGAGTGGCAATTGTCATCAGGGGGACCCTAATGTTGACACCAATGGTAGCACTTCTTAAAAGATTGTCCTTCTGCCGCAGCCATGTGCTTCACCACTCCTACTGCTTCCACCCTGATGTGATGAAGCTCTCGTGCACAGACACCAGGATCAACAGTGCTGTTGGGTTGACTGCCATGATTTCTACTGTTGGTGTGGACTCAGTCCTCATCCTCCTTTCCTATGTTTTGATCATTAGGACTGTCCTCAGCATTGCTTCTCCTGAAGAAAGGAGGAAAGCCTTCAGCACATGCATCTCCCACATTGGGGCTGTGGCTATATTTTATATTCCATTGATTAGTCTGTCTTTTGTGCACAGATTTGGGAAAGGAGCACCACCCTATGTACATACCATGATCGCTAACACCTACCTGCTGATCCCTCCTGTAATGAACCCCATCATCTACAGTGTGAAGACCAAACAGATACGTAGAGCTGTGATAAAAATTCTCCATTCCAAAGAAACATAGAATCATGGCATTCTAGAGAGAGATGGTCCCTTCAAAATGGTCTACTTCCAGCCATGTTATCAAGTAAAAAATCAAAACAAAATCTGTTGCTCATTGAAGCTGAATATACGATTATTTAAAGTTAAAATCAGAATGTTCTCTAGAACATCAGCTACTCTATCCCCCAGTTTATAAATAAGGAGGCAGAGATATACAAATGGGAAGCATGAACATTAAGTCTAGAATTTCTCTCCCTCACCACTTTTTCTTCCAAACCAGTGTTGCCTTTGATCCCTTTCAACAGCCTTTTTACTCTTGCCTCATCTACCTCATAGAAGTTAGAATGACACATGAAAAAGTCTCCCCTTTGTGAAAAGTACGTAATGTTTTCCAACTGTACTAATAATTTAAACTAATATTTATTATTTCCTTTGACAGGTTATGATTCTAAGTACTTGTGCATGAATTAAAATATTTTATTTCCCAAACCACATTATAAGATAGTTACTCGATTACTAATGAGAAATTTGAGTCATAAAATGTTAAGTTGCTTGCTTAAACATCTAGTGTTTAAGCAATCTGACTCCAGGGTCATACCCATGCAATCTGATGCCAGGGTCCCCACACTCTTAAATTAAGAGCTATACTGTTGACAATAGTGTAATAGAATATATATTAATATATAATTAGTGTATGTACATCAGTCCATATGATTTGTACTAGAGGACATAAAAAAGTAAAAATACAAATAAGGTTTTAAGAAGCATATATCTCTGTCCTCTAAATTTTCAACCAAATTAGGAAGGAAACACTCAAATAAAAATCTTCAGACCTCAAAAATCTGTCCTACCTGATGGTCTTTCCTGACTGAAATATGTTCTGAAATTTCTCTCAGCCTTCCATCAACTTTCACTTGAAGTGACCATGAATTGCAAATGAATTAAAATTTGCATCATTTACTTAGAAATGTTCAAATCTGTTTCATGTCCTGTGATAGCTTACTCCAGAATGTTGATCATCTTTACTCTGTGTATTTACACTAATTCTCAAGTCTTTAAAGCAGACATTTCAATGACACATTGATATCACTCAGATAAGTTCGGCTCTAGAGATGATATCAGATCTTGTCACTTTCTCTGTTCAGCATGTTCCAATGGCCTCTTGTTTTACCTGGGGAAAATTCACAGTAATAGTTCACGAGCAAGCTAACTGATCTAACTTGCCTCCACTGTCCCAACTCTATCTCCTGTTACTCTCCCTTAACTAATTTTACTATACCCACACTAGTCTGAATATTTTTTTTAATTCACCAAGCATGTTTCATCATCACACTGCACACTTGCTCTTCTCCCGCCTGGAATGTTCTTCCCTCATAAACCCACACAGCTGACCTCCTCCCTTCATGCAGGTCCCCTCCCTGTTCAAGTGCCTTATTGCAGAATCCATGATAGTATGAAAATAACACCACGACCTCTCCCTCAATTCATGCCTTGTATCCACTCTCATTCTTCCCTGCTATTTTTAATTTCTAGCACTTTCACAGCCCAACATATTAGTATTAGTGGGGTTTTTTTTTCTGGTTTCCCCATCAGAAAATAAGGTTTGTTAAGGTTCATTAAGGATAAGGAATTTTTTTTTTTGGTACCAGGGATTGAACTCAGGGGTACTTGACCACTGAGCCACATCCCCAGCCCTATTTTGGGTTTTATGTAAAGACAGGGTCTCACTACATGCTATCTTCCATGGATTTGCCACATAGTAAAAGTAATAAAATGGTTCAATGACTCAACTCTGTTGACCTCTCACGTTTCACTGCTTCTCCTCTGTGTGATGCTCCAGGCACAGTGACTATCCTGCATTTCTTTAATCCTGAGTGATTACTGTCACCTTCAAGCCTTTGTACAAACTGTCACCTCCCCCTATAGATTCTCACTGTCTCTCTCCTCCTGACTTAGAGAAGAGGTGACCCTACTTCAAAGCCTTTCCTGACCCCTTCTGCATGGTGTCCTCCCAGGTGATCCTGCAGCACCTTGTGCTTCTTTCTCCTGATGACCCTCTTCAGACTCTCTGGTAATCTTTCTCCCCACAACAGGCTCTGAGCTCACTTCTCAAGATAAGGAATTGTATCATATTCATTGTTGTTCCCACATTTCTATCTACAGTGTCTGGCCCACAGTAGTTTTTAATCTTAGTTGAATTAATGAATAAAAAATACAACATCTTAAAAGATGCATAAGGCTTTGGAGGGCACACAAGAAGATAACAAATCTCTAATATCAGAAAAATTATTCTTAGTGTCTACAGATATATTTTCATGAAGTTCCCTTCACTATAAAAGTTTCACCGTGATTCATGTAGCTTCATGTAAGCTTGCCCTTCATGTAATCCCATGCAGCCTTAGTTCTTCCTCTTTCCAAAGCACCTCGTCTAGTCACTAGTGAGTATCAATAAAAACACAAAAGTGAGAAGGCCATTTTAAAAAGGTAATGTATATTTTGAATCAACAGTCAGTTTCTGTTTATTTCCATCCCTTTCTATTCCCTCACCTGTACCCTATGGATCCTCCTCCTTACACACCCCCAGAGAAGCTATAGGAGGCCCAGGATGGAAAGCAGAAGAGCTCAAATGACATGAGCTGAGACACTAGATTGTTGTTTGTTTCCACACACTACATAAAGTGGGGTGTGGAGAAAGTGGGGAAGAAAAAGGAGTGACCTGGGCTGGAAAAGAAGGATAGAGGTACTCAGAGTCCTAAAAAAAAAAAAAAAAAAAAAGTAGGAGAAGAAAGAATTTCAGTCTTAACCAGACATCTGAATGTTCATACCACTTCCACTGATTTTGCTCCCCCATCCCACCTCCTATACGCTAACCTGTACACAGCCCTACCGTCCAACAACCTGGAAACCTGTAAGCTTTCATCACTAAGAAGTGGGCAAGCTGGATGCTTGCAGAATGGGTGAGCTGCAGAGCAAATGCCATGCTTCAACCAGGATGGACACGCTCACAACGTGCAGGGACTTTCCCAGAAGCCAGAGCAGTGGCAGTCATATGCCCATTGTTACAGCTACTTGAACACAGTTGTAGGGATAAAGACGAAAATAAGAGGAAACATTCAAGAGGTTATTAGAAAGGAAACTAGACGAGATTGGTTCAAGAAAGTAATGGAGGAAGGAAACAATTGGTTTGGGGTGACTATTAGGTGTAGTTCAGTGCGGCTGAACCTCACATCTAGGTGAGGAATGAAAATTATGTAACTTGAGTTTCCATTTTTCCTAACTAAATTTTTAAACACATCCAATCTTATCTTCCTCAAATTCATCCTCCCAACAACTCTGAAAATGCAATCTAAAACACATATCTGGTTACAATGTCCCTGTTAAGATCTGTTCATTCTCCTCCCAACTCCAACAGGATGAAGTCCTTGAGCTCACAGACGACCATCAGTTCACATCCATTATTTGCCTCTCCAATTTCTCTTTCCCATTTGTGTTTCTTTTATGCTCCAGCCACACTGAACCACACCTAATAGTCACCCCAAACCAATTGTTTCCTTCCTCCATTACTTTCTCTCTGCTCAAATATCATCTTATAAATAAAAGCCTCCTCTCAAGTTTTCAGAAAAACCAGTGACTCTTGCTGCTTTTACATATTCTTTCAAGATTGCATCAGCAACTCTGATCACTTTGAAGCAAGGACTTCTCTTATTTACCTCTGCAACCCCTTAGCTCAGCAATGATGCTCACATAAGCTAGTACTAAGGAAATGTTTGCTTCACAATGAATGAAGGAAGGAACGAACGAACAAATGAACGAACTCCACTGCCAGATATAGGTGAATAAGAAGAAATTCTTGGTGTCTGATTAATAAAAAAAGTATTTCTTTTCCTGTTTTCAGAGATTGCAGTGAAATGACAAGTTAAGACTAATGTGTGAGGCACACTTAGCTCTCTAAGTGTAGAGAAACAGGGAGGATAAAGTGCTGCCAAAACCAAAAGGTAGCCCTGGTGGGTGTGATGTAGAGCACATGTCATTGGAGGAGAAAGATCAGAGGGTCAGAGGTATTAGGGATGCTTGCTGGAAAAGATGGTGCTTAAGCTGGGTCTTAAAGGTGTAAAGCACAAAGAAGTCACAGAAATGAGGAAAGAAAGACCAGAATGGGCAACACCACATCCATGCAGATGAGCCTAGAGGGCAGATAAGAAAACCAGTCTGATAAAATAGAGCCTAACTCACATCAGATCCTTTTTTATAAATCTTTCCCATAGTCTCTCAGCACACTCAGAGGCTAAGTGAAAGTCCTTAAATGGCCTGTAAGTCCTATAAGGCCCTACATGGCCCAGTTCCCAGAACCCTCTTGGATTCCATCCCTACTACTCTCCCCCTATTCTCTCTGCTCAGGAACACTGGCTTTCTTATGTTCTAAACTACCAGACACACTCCCTCCTCAAGGATTGTATTTGTAATATCTGTTCCCTCTTCCTGGAATAGTCTTGCCTGGATATCTCCATGGATATATCCCTCCCTTCTTGGGCCTCTGCCCAAATCTCTCCATTATGTGAGGCCTTCCTTGGCAACTTCATCTGATGTGCAGCTCCCTCCCACTGATACTTATCTGTTCCCTTCTCCCTGGTATTTGTTTTTCTTATGAAAACCTAACATCCTATTCAGTTTATATATTAATTTATTTTTTACCTCTCTCATCAAAATGTGCACTCACTCCATGAGGTGGGGATTTTTTTTCCTATTTTGCTTATGATATTATAGGCACTTGACAAATATTTGTTGAATGTGAATGAATGAAAAGTCTACATATACAGTTCTGCAACCAATATAAACACTGTGACCTAGAACACAGAGTTCTCATCATCTGTCATTTATCTGTGACATGGGTGCAATAAGGAAAGATTTCACTACCTCAGGGGCTGTTTTTCAACTGAAAGAGAAACTGAGGAAAGATATAGAGTGCACATGCTTCTCTATATTTTACATCTCTATATTTTGAATTGTATGGCTTCGTTTTTGTGTATCTATCTTCGTTTTAAAAGGAGACGTGAACTCCAAGAGCTCAAGGACCATAACTGTCCATCCATTTGCTTGTCATGTCCAGTAGAGTGGCTAATGAGTAGACACACCACCCCTGTGGCTAACTGAGAGAGCTTGGGTTAGCTAGAAGAGTCAGGACACATTGTCAAGAGACCTGTATGTGTCAGTGTGATGGTAAGGTAGAGGAAAGGGCCCTTTGAGATCCTCTCCCCCAGAGAGAAATGGTGGGACACAGTGAGAGTGGTACACAAGTGGAAAAGGAGATGCTATTCCTCTGCTGCCAAGTACCTGGGACCTCAGCTCCTATTCCCACAGTCTGTTCCCATGGGTCCTCCAGGTAACATTTAAAAAATAAAAATAAAAAAAAAAAAAAAACCCGGTTACAAAATAGAAGGCCAGATCTAGCTGCTTTCTCTGAATTGGACTGAAGCATTCTCAGGTGAGTATATCCTCACCTGGAGCCTGGCAGCCTGAGGATCCTGCCAGTCTCATAGACCTTGAGGCTCCCACAAACTGCTTTACAATAGGGCAACCCTATCATGGACTTACCCACGTCTTCATGGACTTAAAATAAAAAGTCCCTTAGCTGCCAGTTCAGAAAGGCAGGTGAGAATGAACACAGCAGTCACATTCAAATCCAAAACGAAGCTGAAACTGGGTATAGCAAGGAGCCACTTCATGTAGGAAGCCAGACAACATGGCAAGGAGACATGAGGTCTTCTTGGATAGGGACATTGGAAGACAAGATGGTTGGCCAGAGTTCCTGGACTTCGGTAAGAAAGTGCAGGTACCAGCAAGGCAGAAAAATGCTCTGTGAAGAGAGGGGTTAAGAAAGGACAGGATTCTGTGGCAGGCAGAAGCCCTTGTGTCTGTCAGTACAGGGAAATATCATCATGCTCCCCTTGATGCTTCTCCATGCTGGACTTTTCTTCACCCTGGGCCCCACTGCTCTTGGGAAGAGTGGGCTAGTGACCTAACCTCTCTCCAGGAAAGGTTCCTTAGTTCTGCCCCACATTGTTCAGCATGATTTGTTTGAATTAGTACATCCCCCAACGAGCTGTTTATGATGGATACATAGATGGATGGATCCAAGATACGAGCTTTTATATCTCCCTGAAGAATACAATTGTTTGCCTCTGAAAAGTGCTTTTTGTGTTTCAATAACACCTGGAGGGCTAATTTGGTATTTCATATTTGTCTAGGAAGAGAAGTTGTTATGCCTCTGTACAAGTTCTAAAATGGAGAAGAGAAAATAGAGGTCAGAGGAGTGACATTTTTAACCTTTGAACCCTGGATCTGTTTGCCCTTGCCCATCCAAGATGGGGAAAATCCAATTCAAATCTCTTAGTACTCATTCTATCATATTGTATTTTAAGACTACTGGTCCCTAAACCTTCTCCATTAAGGCATATTAAAGGGTATCTTCCAGCTGTAGTAAAGACCCAAGTTAGCCATGAAAAATCCTGGAAGAGATCACATGAAAACCTGAATACTATGAGTAGAAACACCTGCAGAATTTATTTCCAGAGCCTGCTTCTAAAATGGCTTTTAGAGATAATTATCTTAAGGCCTGGTACTAAAGGAACCTAGCAGAGAAAGAGAATAATGAGGTTAGAGTCCAGGTGTTTGAGTGGTGTAGGAGGTCAGAGAAAAGCAACATTGGGCTTCCAAAAATGAAATGTCATCCTTGACATGAGCAATTTGTTGACACAGGTTCCAGAAAAGACAAAGCTCTCAAAATATCATTGTAAAATCAGGACTTCCAAAATCAGGATTCAACCCAAGCTCTCTTTGAGGGAAATGGGAATGGCTTATAGGCAGCTTTCAGGTGCCTCTGATCATGCCTCTCCCCCAGCTTTCAGGTGGGGTGGTATTTACCAGCCAGGGGCAGAGGGAAGAGTCTGCACAGGGAATATGCTGGGATCTGCTGGAAGCCATGAGTTTTTCCAGCAACTTTGTTCTGAAGAATTTATCAGAGGAAGCAACCACCTTTGATTTTACCATTCCAGATGAGATGTCTTTTTTCCTTAAGAGATTGACTTTGGGCCTTTTTGCTCTTAGCTTTGGTTTGTTTGTTTTCTTTTTTGTTATTCTTCTGTTGCCATTGCATTTTTTTTTCCTACTTGCTGATCTTAGAACTAATGACCAACCACCTAGAACCCTGAAAATTTGCAAAGTGTTTCCTATGGCCACTGCCTTGGTTTTACTTGCTTCTCTGTCTAACTTCCACTCATGTTTCAAGACTGAACAAAAGAATCATGTTTTCCAGGAAGGTGCCTCTGATCATGCCTCTCCCCCTCCAATGCATTAAATGTGTACCTTATGCTAGCACTTATCACAATACTGTAATTCATCGGTTGCTTGTCTGTCTTCCACCCTAAGCAAGCCATGTAGAGGGCAAGGGAAATGTTTATCATGTCTGCATCAACATCCATGTGTTGATGGCGTGATTCTCAATGAAGCATTGTTTCAAGGTGGGGCTTTTAGGAAGTGACTGGATTATAAGGGCCCTGGTTACTGAGGGTGAGTGCCCTGGAAAAGTGTATCTTGTCCTTTGCTTCTTTCTCTCTCTCTCTCCCTCTCCCTCTCCCTTTCTTCTATCTCTCTTTCTCTCTTTGCTTTCCAGTCACCATGAGGCAAGAAAGTCTACTCCACTACACTCTCTCTGCCATGATTCCCTGCCTCACTGTTGGCCCACAGCAATAAAATCAGCTGACCATGAATTGAAATTTCTGAAACCATAAGCCAAAATAAATCTCTCCTCCTTTAAATTGATTTTCTCGGGCTATTTTGTTACAGTGACAAAAAGCTAACATTCCATACAAGCAAATGTTTATGGACTACAAATAAATGAATATAAGAAAGAGATGAAGGTAGGGAAGAAAGGAGAAGGGAGAGAGAGGAGACGAGAGGGAGGGAAGGAAAATTTACCTTAAAGAAGTATACTTTTCTAATAAAAAAAAAGGGGGGGGGGATGGGGGACCTTCTTCTCAGACAATGAAGGTATGGACCAGAAGGAGAAGTCTGAGGAAATTTGGGAATGCTTCATTTGGGGCTAATCATTTCTCTCCTTGGGTCCCCTTTCAAAAATTTAAATCTACCTGGAGGGCATTGAATAATAAATGAATTTGAGCTGTCATAGTCCCTCCTTTGGAAAAGAGGGCCTTGGAGTTTAAAAAAGAGCTTAAGTGGTGGTAAGGGACAGGAGGGAAGGAGAACTAGACGTACTGGCTCCCAGGTTTCCAGGGGACTCTCTAACTGTGCCTGTATCTTAACAGGCTGCCAGTGTGACCTCTTCAGTTCCCCCTTCGCAGTGCCAGCTATGAGTTCCTGCAACTTCACACATTCCACCTTTGTACTTATTGGTATCCCAGGACTAGAGGAAGCCCATTTCTGGTTCGGCTTCCCTCTGCTTTCAATGTATGCCGTGGCCTTGTTTGGGAACTGCATCGTGGTCTTCATTGTAAGAACAGAGCGCAGCCTGCACGCACCCATGTACCTCTTTCTCTGCATGCTGGCTGCCATTGACCTGGCCCTGTCCACATCCACCATGCCCAAGATCCTTGCCCTCTTCTGGTTTGACTCCCGGGAGATTTCTTTTGATGCCTGCCTTGCCCAGATGTTCTTCATTCATGCTCTCTCGGCCATTGAATCCACCATCCTGCTGGCCATGGCCTTTGACCGTTATGTGGCTATCTGCCACCCATTGCGCCATGCCGCAGTGCTCAACAATACAGTGACAGCCCAGATTGGCATGGTGGCTGTGATCCGCGGATCCCTTTTCTTTTTCCCACTGCCACTGCTCATCAAGCGGCTGGCCTTCTGCCGCTCCAATGTGCTCTCACACTCCTACTGTGTGCACCAGGATATGATGAAGTTGGCCTATGCAGACACATTGCCCAATGTGGTGTATGGTCTTACGGCCATTCTCCTGGTCATGGGTGTGGATGTCATGTTCATCTCCTTGTCCTACTTTCTGATTATACGAACAGTTCTGCAACTGCCTTCCAAGTCAGAGAGGGCCAAGGCCTTTGGGACCTGTGTGTCACACATCGGTGTGGTCCTGGCCTTCTATGTGCCACTCATTGGCCTCTCGGTGGTACACCGCTTTGGAAACAACCTTGATCCCATTGTGCATGTTCTCATGGGGGATGTCTACCTGCTGCTGCCTCCTGTAATCAATCCTATCATCTATGGTGCCAAGACCAAGCAGATCAGAACACGGGTGCTGGCTATACTCAAGATCAGTTGTGACAAGGACATTCAAGCCATGGAACATAGGTGACCCTTGCCATTCTACTTCCCCTCGTCCTTCCTGGTTTGACATAAATATTTCATAACATTAATTTAATTCCAATTGCCCATAAACACATCAGTGCTTTTCTCCAGCTGGAGTAGTAAACTATAGTCTGATCGTTTCATGGAATAATAAGTGAGATAATCCATATTAATGGAATATTATCTGGTTAAAAGACTGAAAAAATGACACATCATAATATTAAGTAAAATAATAAGGATATATGATCGAAACTAAGCTGAGGAACAGACTATGCCTTGGATGAAATGTGTTCAAATGATTGATGATTTAGTTTTATTCCTGCGTTTTAAACTTTTTTGTCATACAGTTATTGTTTAGTTGACATGTACAGTTTTTTTTTTTTTAAATGTGGGAAATGAAACTGATAATTTATGAAAGACAGGGCTTGCCATAGTCCTCACTATTGGTTTTTAATGGACAACCTGGGAATTTATCCAAGCCCTTAATAATAGTGTTTATACACTTATCTTGTGTGCTCACAATGTTCCAGTCTCTATGATAAGTGCTTCATAGCTTTTTTGTGATCTTCACAGCTTTATGGGTTGATATCATTTTTGTGTACTCATCACAGGTGATTGAAATGAAGCTTATATTAGCAAAGTGACTTAAATAATCACACAGCTCATGTGTGCTGTGCCAAGGTTTAAAATTAAATTTGATAAATGAGTACAGTTACTTAACTGCCATTTATATTGCTTCCTGTTTAACATCTGCCATTTATTTTCTCTGCCTGTGCAAATTTTGTTTTCTCTCTGCTGTGTGCTAGGATGGCTATCTTTGTATTTGTGCCTGAGAGATAACCCTGCCCTGGTTGAAGGCAACAGAACAAGTTAGTTCACACTTCATGTTTAGTAGCCATAATCTGTTAGCTTACTTCTTTCCAGGTTAAGGGAGAATGGTTTTGTCTCTTTGTTTCATTCATATCTTGTATCTCTTGGATCATGCCTTCCCATTTTCATTTTGTCCTGTATCAGTCCAATATCTTGAATGATACTGTCTGAGTTTTAACATGGTATCAGAAAAAATTTAAATTTTGTTATGCTTACTACTTTTATGTTTATAGAATCCTATAAATTGATATTTGGAAATGTGTGAGATTCTATAGTCTTCTTTTCCATCAGTGCAGAGGTCCCTGACATGTATTGTTTACCCAACAGTAAAGATGTTAAATGCATTTTATTTCAAGCTAGAATATTCTCATTGAACGGATATGAAGCTGTAATGAGTAGCTGAAATTGGAATGCAATTTCAAAATGCTGGGCATATGTGAGCTTGGGAAGGCACAGAGTTTCAGTTTGGGATGATTGAAAAGCTCTAGAAATGGATAATGCTGATGATTGTAGAATAATGTACTTGATGCTACTGAATTGTTTGCTCAATTATTAAAATGATGAATTTTATATTATCTATATTTTACCACAATAAAAAATCATCAAAACTTAATGCAAAATATTTTATTATTAATTTTATTTCAAGAACATATTGAAATAATTTTATTTTGGCTTTATTGCGTTGAGGAAAACATTATTTTTAAAAGGATGATATTTAGTCCAAAGTAAAGTTTTTTTTAATAGTTTTTAGTTATACATGGACATAATACCTTTATTATATATATTTATTTTTATGTGGTGCTGAGGATCAAACCCAGTGCTTTATAAGTGCGAGGCGAGCACTTTACTACTGAGCCACAACCCCAGCCCCCAAAGTAAAGTTTTAACAGCAGGACTACTAATGTTAAAATTGGCCCATGATTTCAGTGGCAATATTTCCAGCCTTCAAATCCCATCATGAAGGACTCTAAATATATTTACATCTGCACATAGCCTAAGAATGAACCAATAAAAGGGGGACAGCAAGCGTTCTGTCACTGTGCATACTTGAGTAAATCACCCACCTTCTCAGCTCATTTTTTTCTGCCTATAACGTTATAATAGGCTTCATTTCTGAGGAAAAAAATACAATAGAAAAAATTCCAAGTTTATATATCTTTCTATGAATATCAGGTAGTAAATCAGCAAGGTCTTTCTAACTCAAATATTTAAGTGGTGATTACATGTATGGGAAAAAATTATATGACCTTGTGATGGTGAACATTGTGTAACAGCTTGACAGGGTCATAGAGTCCAGACATTTGGTCAGATGCATTTTTGGATGTTTCCATGCGAGTATTTTTGGATGTCATTAACATTTAAATCGACAGACTTTGAGGTAAGGAGATCACCCTCCATAATGTGGGTAGACCTCATCCAATCAGTTCAGGGCCCTAAGAGACAGAAGATGGATCTCCTTCCTCTAGGCAAGAGGGAATTCTGCAGCAGACACAGCCTTAGCCTTTAAACTGCAATGCTGACTCTTCCATGGATCTATCTGTCCACCCTGCAGATTTGGGATTTACTAGCCTCCATAACCACGTAAACTAGTTCCTCAACATGAGTGTCTCTTTCTCTCTCCATTTCTCTATTTCTGGTTTCTGTCTGTCTGTATCTATCCATCCATCCATCTTATTAGTTCTATTTCTCTGAAGAACCCTGAATAAAAGAGATATATAAATTGAAAAAAGGAAAAAGATCATCCTTACAGGCAGTCAAGCTATGAAAGGAGAACTGAAAATTGAAAGAGAAACCATACATGCTATACCAAGTAAAACAAAACCAATTAACTGTGCAAACTCAATCTTCAATAGACATCACAAACTATCTATCCAAGCTCAAAATTTTGTAATGTTAGTATGTCCAAATCATGTGTCTCAAGACCAAGGACAGACTGGTCCCCAACTTTACATGAATCCATATCTTCTAAAATTAAGGCCCCCAAACAATTCCTGCTAAAACCATCCTATGACTAACTCCAGGACCCACCCACTCCATAAATACACTTCCCTAACTTTCTCCTTTTGAAACACTTAATGATCACCTAGATAGGTTCTCCTTAACAGTAGCAAGTTAATAAACCTAGTTTTGTTCAACTACCAGTATATCCCTGGTGGTCTTTAGCAAAATTTGTAAACATGAGAATTCCATAACCATAAAGCAGTGGTTTGTATAAGAACTACTTGGTATCTTGATTTAGGTATCCCAAAGGCAGAGTCTGAGACAAGGACTTGGATGAAGTAGTATGAGTAAGACATGCTTCCAAGAAATAGGAGTAAGGGAACAGCAAGGGTGGCATGGGGAAGAAAATTCAGTAAGAGTTATTACCGAGGTTGCAGCTGTGGACAGTGGGTGCTTGACTCTCTCAGGACTTCTGTACAAGATGTGTTAAGGAAATGTCTATCTAAAAGGCAGACAAGACATACTCTTATTGCAGACTAGGAAGCTGAGTCACAAGGGAATTATAATTTTCTCAAAGTCACTCAGTAGTAAAATGCAGAGTCCAGACTTGAAGCCAGGTCTTTCTGATATTGGAGTCTCCTCTCACACTTCATTATAGCACTGGCTGAGAATTGCAGCCTGATCCAACAGGCATGGACTAGCCCAGGTAAGTGATCACGTATCCTGAGAAATTACTTCTACAGGAGATTTTAGACGAGTCACATCCCCCTACGAACCTCTGTTTCTCCAAGTGAAACATGAAAACAGAGTAACACCTTCCTTTCAGCCCTCAAGGAGGTTTCAGGATTGTGGACTCAAGCACAAAATCATTGGCTTTCAAAGTCTCCTTCTCTCCTGAAAGAAAAAAAGAGTAACAGAAGAATGATACCAGTCTGTTCCTACTCCACCCTGTGAAGTGATATAAGACGCTTGGTATTTTTTAAACTGCTTCATTGAGGTATGATTGACATACAAAAAGCTATAGAGATTTAATGTATACAACTTGATGTGTCTGAATATGATTATACACTCTTGAAACTGTCGCCACAATCAACACAATAAATTTATCACCTCCAAATTTCCTCGTGCTCCCTTCGTCGTCATCGTTTTCCTTCTGTAGTAAGAGCATTTAACATAAGAACTACTCTCTTGACAGATTTTGAAATATACAATACGGTATTGTAACTCACAAGCTTGAATGGAGTTGTTTTTGAAAAACTACCTACTCTCCTACCCCATATCATGTGTCCCTAGAACAGGGCCAGAGAGATCTGGAGAGGGACAGAAGTTTATCCTGCCCTGGACTCTGCATTAGGAGCTGTGAGATGGGGTTTGTGAGCTCTGAGCTGTCTTTCTGTTCTGCCACTAGATGGGTGATTTTATTTAATTTGCATAATCTCTTTGGACTAATATGGTGCCTGCATCAGATAATCTCTAATTCCCAGCACCATTTCAAATATGAAGTATTCTGAATACCATTAAAAAGCCCCAGATAATTCCAAGGGCCTGCAAGACTGACAGTCCTGGGCCTCCTTGGAACTGCCCTCTGGCCCACAGGAGGGAGAGAGCCAGCCGTCTTCCCTATGGTCCCACCTGCTATTTGCCCAAACATGGCATTTCACGACTTGATCTCCTTCCCACTGTTTCTGCCAATTATGGTTGTTTCTACACATCAAAACTGCTCCCAGAGACTAGGATTTTCCACCTGGGAGATATTCATAGACTCTCTAAAAGGAAGCCTGGGGCAATAGAGAGAGCAGATGTTCTATGACTCACCCTGTCAATTCATTCTCTGTGAGACTTGTTTCCCTCATTTCTAAGGATAAAGATAGTATCTACCTCTCAGTGCTTTTGTGAGAATTATGTGCAATAACCTACGAATAAAACTTAGCACAGTATTTAGCACATACTATGAACTCAACAACTACTTATTATTATTACCTTGGAGCAGGCAAAAATCCCTGCCTCTCAGGGATGTCAAAGGGCTATGAATGTGCATTGGAACTGTGACAAGAAAGCTACTACGTGGATTTTCTTACAATATTCAAAGCACTCACTTGGTGACATTAGCCTGGAAGCTCAGAATTTAAGAACTGAGTTCTGTCTTGTCAATCTTCTCTTGTCTGTCTTATCTCATCTGATCTATCATCTATCTCTCACCACCCCCAGAACTAAGGTTAGGGGTTAAGAAAAAGGAGGGGAGCACAGTGGGTGACAGAGATGAGATTCAAATGGGATTGAAAGGACTGATTTGTGCACTGGAGGAAGAAGGCTAATAAGAAGACCAGTTCCTAAAGTTTTCCCAAGAAAATGTGTTTGCATTTCAGAAGGTGGCTGATAGATATGGGAATTAGAAAAATAATGTAGTCTGAGGAAAAGAATGGCCAAGCATTACCTTCATTTCCAGCAACAATGTTTTCCTGATGTTGGTCATGCTGGCAGCTCCCACCTTCCCCAACACTGTCTTTTTAATGCTAATCATGCTGGCAGCCCTTACCTTCCCCAGCTCTGTCTCTTGGATGCTACTCACACCTCCCCCAACAAATGTCTTCCTGAGGCTAATCCAGGAAGGAGCAAACTGAAGTGATAAATTGATTATTTTAATTGGCAAACAACCCCAAATTCCTAAATGCCTGCCAAAACTTAAGAGCCTATATAAACCCAGTCCTATCCTTTGTTCAGCGTCTCATTTTCCACTGGTCTTATTTTCCACCGGGAATATGGGTCCACCACCTCCACAGATGAATCCTGCTCCTGAATAAAGCCTCCCATGACTTGCACAGTTTGCCGCTGTGATCGTGGTCTTTTTGCCCTTACAGTGGCAATCTTATGGAAGAAGTAATGGCCACTGTTTATTCCTCTTTCACACAGATCAGGGTACTGAGAGAGTGCATTTCTGCTCCAATTTTCTGGAAAGGTTTCTTGGAAGAGGCCCTCTGGTTGCCTGGGAAGCTGAATCAGCTCACAGAGGTGGCCAGAGGCAGCCTCTGCTGTGAGAGGCCTAAGAAATTGGGAGTCTCAAGCAAGTGGTCACTATAATGAGAATATCTTTCCCAGTGAAATAGTGTCTCTAGGGACTGAGGACCATAAAAACACTGCATGTTCCCAGCCATGTTTATGTTGGCCTGGTCAGTGGAGGGCACCAGTTTAGGTAGCCAATTCCCTTTGAGAGCCGCAGTCAAGGTTGCCCAATTAATAGAACAGCTCCCATCCCCCAGTAATTTTATCTAGCCCCCATCTTTAACCAGCACATCATTTATCCCAGACTGAGTTGGTTATAAATAAAAGAAAAACTTAAATTTGTTTCTGGGAATAGAAATTTCCCTAGGCGTTTTTTTGTTTTGTTTTGTTTTGTTTTGTTAAGATTTATACTCAATATATATACAACCAAATTTTACCAGCATCACACATTTGGTATTCCTTTTGACAATAATCACCAATTCTCCCCCCTGATGTCAAAGTTCATGCCCAATATCCCTTTATTTATTTACTTGTGCTGAGGATCAAACCCAGGGCCTCACTCATGCTAGGCAATGTTCTACCACAGGGCCACATCCCCAGTCCTTATCCATTTCTTAATATTATTTAATAATAAACATTCAAGAATCATTTATAATGTTCAATGCCCTGAAACATGAAGAAATGCAAAAATAGATGGTAGTGGATATCAGATATAAAACAAAATTTATTAATATTGAGCCCTCAGTGACCCACAGAAGGATTTATGAGGTATAGTGGCCACAGAGAGAAGGGAGAAAGTAGCTTTGCTATTAGAATTAGGGAGAGATTCATGAGCAGGTGATATTTAAAATGAGACCAGTTTGGGGTTGAGGGAAGTAAATGGAGAAGCAGAGGGAACATATAGAGGGAAGAAACACTGAGATGATCTCTGACATTACAAGAGTTTTGATTGCCAAAGCACAGTCTGTCTTCCCCTGGATTCCCCTTCCCCTGAAACCAATGCCTATGTGCTACTCTTCTGGAGTTCAAATGACCAGTGTGTGGGACAGTGGAATTGAAGCAGGGAAAAGGGAGAGCCAAAAAAAAAAAAAAAAATTCATGATAGAGTTGTCCACCCAAAGGCATCTGTAAGTAGATAACATGAGACTGCCTAAAATTTGTTTCAGAATCTTTTTCCTACTGAAAAGAAGGGAGAAGTAGTTTTCCCTCTTCTACCCTAGGAGTGAAGAATTGCCCCACAGGGCCCTAACCCCCACCACTGCCATGTTGCTATAAGTGAATATTCAATGGATTCCTATGGTCCCCATGACATAGCATCAAAGTAGAAACCCCAGGTAGGAAGGAGGAGATGCATATTCAGGACTTCAGATTGCACCTTGTTAGCTGGCCAGAGCCTGAAGAGAAGTAGTGGCCATAACAATGAGTGGAACAAGAAATACATTTCCATGAATTTTAAGTGGTTTACAACTCTATTATGAGCTAAGGCAAAAAATAAAAAAATAGTTTTCTCCAGCTTTATTGGGATATAATTGACAAATAAAAATTGTATGCTTTTATAATATAAATTTTTAGTTCTACTATACAGGTACTTAAAAAAAATGATTACCACAGACTGATTAAAACATCCATCCCCTCACATAGTTACATTTTTGAGGTGAGACTATAGTTATAGTGTATTGTATGCTTGAAATTTCAAGCATACAATACACTATAACTATAGTCACCATGCTGTACATGAGAACTGCAGAATTTATTCATCTGAAGTTTTGTATAACTGAATACTTTGCCCCACCCTGCTTCCCCGTCCCTGACAACCGCCATTCTACTCTCTCCATGCTACCATGCAAGGGCTTATTTCCTGACCTGCATACAAACCAATACTATGGCACCAGTTTTTGCAAAAGTAAAGAGCTTTATTGTATGTGGGTGAATCAACATGGAGATGGGAAGCACACACAAATCTGTCTCTCCATGAGCCAGTGGTGAAGGAATTTAAGTGGCCCTCAGGTTAGGGGAAATAGAGGGCTGATTACTTGTAACCAGGAATCTCAGTGGAAAAGTCTGCACCATCCAGTGCACTGGTCCTCATGGAACTTGTGGATAATTCTACTCCATCCTACAACTGTCAGCACCCCTCACTTCTAATCCAGGTCCCTGAGGCCCTGTTCTTGTTCCTTGGGTCTGAAAGTCTCTCAAAAACTTCATTTTAGGTCAGGTCCTAGGCTTCTGCATCTGCATCCTGAAAAACAGTTTGAACAGTTTTTAAGAACAAGGAAGTTGCCATTTTGTGGCTCAGTTTCATCAACTTCTGAGTTTGATCTTTTAAGATTCTACACACAAATAAGATCATTCAGTATTTGTCTTTCTGTGCCTGGTTTTTATCAACATATTATTCTTTCAGTTCATTCATGTTGTCATAAGTGACTGGATTTTTTTTCCTATTAAGGGCTGAACAATATCTCTCTGTGTGTATATATGTTTCACAGTTTTATTATCAATGTATCTGTTGATTGACCATGTGACAAAATATGACACCATATTTTGGCTATTGTGAATAATACTAAAGAATCTGAGAACATAGGCAGCTCATCAGAGATGCTGATTTCATTTCCTATATAAGGTCATTCTATTTTTAATTTTTGAGGAAACTTCAGGCTATTTTCCATAATGACTGTACCAATTTACATTGGCCCACCACAACTATATAAGATAAGGGTCTCCTTTACTCCACTTTCTCACCAACTCTAGTTAGCTTTTATTATTTCCTATAATGACCATTCTAACAGATGTGAAATGATGTCTCACTGTAGTCTTTATTTGCATTTCCCTGATGATTAGTGACGTTGATCATCTTTTCATATACCCACTGGCCATCTGTGTGTCTTCTTTTGGGAAATGTCTACTCAAGACCCTTTTTATTTGGGCTATTTATTTTCTTGCTATTTGTAGGAACGCTCTCCATACCTTCAACCCCTCCCTTCCATTTTTCCCCATTCTATGCTAATGGACTGTGCTCTTGACAGAGAGCACCCATTTGTTTTTAACTTTGGGCCTGATTGGTCCAGGAGTGTATACAAGCTCCTGTATTTTCTGGAATAAACAGTGTTTCTGCATCTTGCTCCGGCATAGCAGTTTTTTAACTACACCCCAGGGTCTGGGTGCAGTGACCCCGCAGGCCATCACCCCGTCCTGGGAAACCCCATTTCATCTTCCCCAAAGACCTCCTCTTTCTTTGTCTCTCAGGACCCCAACTCGTCGAGCAGACCCATGCAGCATGACCTTAAAGCAATAGCTATTGAGTTGTTTATGCTTCTTATATATTATGGATATTAACTTTTTATTGGATGCATTTTCTCCCATTCCATAGGTCATCTCTTCACTCAATTGACTGTTTCTGTGCATAAGCCTTTTAGTTTGGTGGAATTCCACTTAACTTTTTATTTTTATCATCTATGCTTTTGATATCATATCCAGAAAAAAAATATATTACATGGTTCACTGTTGGGAAACATTTTTCTTGTTTTTTTTTTTCCTATAGTTTTACAATTTAGTGTCTTAAATTCAAGTTTTTAATTCATTTTGAGTTGATTCCAATATAACAGATATGTATTCAATTTCATTATGTGGATATTCAGACTGCTCACATGATTTATTGAAAAGAATATTCTTTCCCCAGTATATGTTCTTGGTAACTTTGTCCAAAGGTCAACTGACTATTAACATGTGGATTTATTTTTTTGGCTCTCTATTTTATTCCAATGCTTTGTATGTCAGCTTTAATGTCAGTATCAGGCTGTTTTGATTACTATAGTTTTGTGTAATGTGTCTAGCTTTGTCCTTTCTGCTCAAGATTGCTTTGGGTATCAGGATCTTTTATGGTACCACAGGAATTTTAGGATCATTTTTTTCCTACTTTGGTGGAATATCATTGGAATTTTTGACAGGGATTTTATTGAGTCTATAAATTACTTTGGGTAGTACAAATATTTTTAAAACATTAATTCTTCTGAGAAAGGGGATATCTTTCCTTTTATTTGTGTCTTTTTTATTTCATTCATCAAGATGTTTTTATGATTTTCAATGTAAAGCCCTGACTTTTTTTCTTAACTTTTTTTTCTTAACTTTTTTTCTTAACTTTTTTGCTTGGGGGAATTTATAGTTTGGGTGGTTTTTTGTTTCATTTTGGTTTTTTTGTTTTGGGTTTGGATAATGTTTATTAAATCCAGGGTTTTATGTGTTCTAAGCCCACACTCTACAACTAGGCAATAACTCCAGGCCCCTAAGTACTTATTTTTTTTTAATATTGTCAATGGGGTTTCTTAATTTCTTTTTCAAGTGTTTCACTGTCAGTGTATAAAATGCAACTGCTTTTTATATGTTGATTTTGTATCTGCCAACTTTACTGAGTTCACTTATTAGTTTGGAAAAATTTTTGGTGGCATATTTAGGGTTTTCTGTATATTAATCTGCAAACACAGACAATATTCCTTCTTTCTTTCAGATGCAGATGACTTTTGTTATCTTGTCTCATCCCTCTGGCTAATACTCTCAGTACTATGTTGAACATAAGAGAAGAGAGTGAGCAACCTGGTCTTATCCCCAAGATAAGAGGAAATGCTCTTAGCTTTTCACTATGGAGGATAATATTAACTACAGGCTTTCCCCATATGGTCTTTCTTGTGCTTTTGGGCCATCAGTATCCTTATCTTGACATTGTGTTATTGTTTTGCAAGATGTTACCACTGAGGAATTTAGGTAAAGTGCACATGGATTCTCTTTGAATTAGAAGTACATGAGCATCCAAATAATAAGCTTTATTTTTATTTTTAAAAAAATCTTAAAGAACTTTAAGTACCATGATATGTATATGATATTGATATTCACGACTGATACATGATATTCACAGTTGTTTTTCTGTAAGTGATAGGCAATTAACAAAGAAGTGAACTGGTGGAAAGAATTTGCACGAAGCAACACATTCATGTCTCTCTGATAGGGTGTGCACATAGAATGGAAATAAATAAGATAGCAGGTGGGTTGGTCAGGAAGTTTAGGAAAGGCCCACTTCCTGTGTGAAATGGGAGTAACACCAAATTTGCTACTGAGAGAAGAGTGGGCAGGTAGGATAAAGAGTTTGTGAAAAATGAAAGAAAAGAATTATGAAGTGGCTATAAGGTCTCAGCTCAAGCCTTTGATATATATTTTCAATATTATGTGATTTTTCTGTAAGTTTATTTATCTCCTCATAAAAAGAAAGATAACCAGGCTAGGCCTCAGTCAGCCAGGGAGAGTGTTGCCAAAGTCAAAGATAAAAGTATGTCAAATATGCTCACAGAAAGTAGTTCCAGGTAAATGGCCATGGTCTTGTTTGATTCAGCAAACTGAGGCCAAAGCTATTATGGAAATTCTCTAGAAAGTAAGGCAGAATAGAAAAGAAGCTCATATATAGTGAGAAACAGAGTGAAGAATTCAAATCCAGAATTACTGGTGTGTAATTCTCATTTTTCCTTTGATCAAATTCTCTCCTTTTTGAACCCCCTTGATTCAGTGGGTCAGTCCCAGGAAGGAATGTGGGACGAATCTGTTTTAGCTTCCTTCCAGGGATTCAAGTTCTCAGTCCTGGTATCTGTCCTAGAATGAGAGCTCAGAAGTTAACACAAGGCCTTTGAGCCTTCCAGAACCTGTGCTGTAGCCCAAAATCCTCAAGACACTGTTTGACAAGGTTCTGGTGCCTGCAATGGATCAGGGTGAAGAGATGCACTCCTCAATATATTTCTTGTTGGGATGCCCCTTCTTAGTTTGACAGAATTAATTGTGCTTGCTTGTGTCACTATTCCAATTCCCAGAAAGACAGGATCAGTCAATCCTGGTCCCCTAAAGTCTCTTGTAATTAAGGAGAAGCATTTGAGAATAAATAGGAGAACAAACTAGAAAATCCTCATCAGGGTAGTACTACTGATATGATGTTTCTAGGGGCTGGGATTATGGCGCAGTGGTAGCGTGCTCGCCTAGCACGCATAAGGCACTGGGTTCGATCCTCAGCACCACATAAAAATAAAATAAAGATATTCTGTCACCTACAACTAAAAAATAAACATTAAAAAAAAAAAAAAAAAAAAAAGAAGTAATTCTAGAAATTCCCCTGATGATAGTTTCACTTTAGATATGTTATCCAGAACATTTAGGCCCACAGTTTCCCCATGTACATTTGGAAGTACTCTCAGGCCTGGCTGTAGAAGGCTGCTTTGGCAATTTCAATAAAGTGAGCTATGGGAAATTGTGGCTCCAACTAGTCCCATGCCTAAAGCTCAAATGCTGGTCAAGCCTTCTCGCAGGCCCTGACAAAAATGGAATCCCCATAGTAAAATCCAGTGATATTTGACATGGGTAAAGGCAGAAGACAGCAGGTGTCCAGGTAACTTAGGACTGGACCCTCCCCCACCATACTCAGGAGCTTACACTAATGGAGAAAGAACGGTTTGGGTTAATAGAAAACATGTTAATTGTAGTTCCTTGTTTTCTTAAGAAACAAAGGCCTCGATGCCTGCCCAGAAAAACTGAACTCAAATTATGTAAGCAATGGTTGCTACAAAATAGGGCTTGGGGCAAGTTCAGGGAATGATATTTTGATGATGCATATAATAGTTAACTTAACCTGCAGTTTTGGGCAATTCTAGCTTAAAAATATAAGACACTAGCAGAAACCATTAACCACACGTGCGCCAACAGCTATGCTGTACGTCACCTCATGTTTTTAGGTATAGTTACTACTGTAAAGATTACACGACTAGGAGGTGAATTAAGCCACTCAGCAAGGCTTTATTGGAATGCGCGCCCTCGGACCAAATCCCCTGTCCATCAGAGTGTTGGGAGAAATGGCGTCGGAGATTCTGGGCACAGAGAATTTCAAGAAAACCCGGTCAGGAAGGGGAGGGCTTGGGAACAGGAAGAGAAGGCCAGAGTCCTTCCTGAATGGGTCAGGAAAACTCGCTGATTGACAGGAGGCGTGTCCACTAGTGACATCACATCTGGCTTGCAGCAGCTCCGCTGACCAGTTTCCTTAATTGGGCATCTTAGACCCTGACCAGACCTAACAACTACAATGGTCTATTAATCTATCACCTTATGTTACCTTCATAGTTGAATATATTTTTGTTAGCTTCATCCTGTTTTCTTGAGGGGATACAATAGGAAGTTTAGTAACCTCTAGTTTGATATTAATCTTAAAAAACAGGACATGCGGACCCTTATAGTTACAGTCTCTAGTTAAGATTTAAAAATCCCTTGATGCTGATGTAATTATCTGGGACAATTATAGTTGACCACTCTGTGTTTATGAATAACTCATGATGATTTGTAACCCCCTTTTCTTTTCTTTTAATCAATGACTGTAAATCACTATAAATAAAGCGCTGGTCTGAACTTGGACAGACACAGCTGCACCAAACCTGGTCTCTGTGTCTCATTGGTGCTATTTTTGCCAACACCACTCATCCCACCTCAGGACCTGACACCCTGAGGAGGCTGGACCCCCGTAAACCTGTACCCTGTCCACTTCCTCTAACGCTCCCTCTGACTCCCTTAGGCTAGGTTAGGTCACCACTGGGCTTCCCACCACATATCCCCATCTCCCTACCCTCTGCAAAAATCTGCAAGCTCCTGTAGGGCTAATCCTGTGGTCTGGCTCAGAAGAGGCTTCAGGAATATTGTCTTTGAAGGATTTCAAATTCAGATGGGCCATTGAAGACAATAGTCTCCAAAGACAACTTGATTTGATGGAATCTTATGTATAGCCTATGATTCTGGACTTCCTTTCCCTTGTATGGTTTCATTTCTCCAAACACTTGGCCCATGATTTCAAAGCCAGCCCCAGCTTTCCCACCCCAGAGGGACCTGAGTGGAATTACTCCTCTGTGGCTCCCTGAAGACAGGTGCTCTGCCAAGGAGCCCTGTGCAGTGAGATAAAACTCAATCCCTCTGCTGCAAATGCCTTGGCTCCTGCAGGATGTGAGTGTCAGGGCAGCCTGGAGCAACAGCCAGGGTGAGTACCTGGGGCCTTAACACATCCCCTATTCCACTTCCCAGATGGATAGCTACTATATCTCAGCCTCAGATGGCAGTTATCAGTAGGAAAGGGCTGGATATAAAACAAAAGAAGGAGAAATACACAATCTTGGACAATGAGAGACAGTAGTCCTATCCCAAGAAGAAGGGCTGAAGGAGTCTGCCTTCCCAAAGACCTGGAGTTTATAGCTCAAATATAAATTGGAATCCCAGATCATATCTTTAGGGAGAAATGCCCCTCATAGAGTAAATGAGTGGATGTGGACAGTTCTCTTCCATTCTCTTCAGAGTGCCATTCTCGGCACTGATTCAGCAACTCATCTACTTTTGTATGGACTTTCATTTCTCCAAAGGCATTCCTGGTAATGTTCTTCCAGCTGGGAGGGCCTGAGATGTCCCTCAGGTGGGGAGTCTGTGAACCAAGTGGGGAGACCTCAGCAGTCTTGCCTTTCCTCAGGTCACTTGTTTTCAGTATTGTGTATCTTTCATTTCAGTCTGGCATCTCTGGGTCTACAGCCTTGCTAGTGAAGTTTTTCCAGGAAGTATTCTGTCTTCTGCAAGAATGGAAGATCTACAAGAAAATAGGCTATTTCTGCCAGTTTCTTACCACTCTATTTTTATCCGTAAGCTCTCATGTTGTTTACATCCCTTATATCCCGTCCTGTTCTTTGTGAGTTAATGACTTTCCATTTCATTATCAACTTCAATGAGATTTTGGAAAGAGTGGAGATAAATTTTTGCATAAATCTCCTCATTTAACTCTTTCTACTAATGTTACTTATTATAAAGGATGCTATCGATTTTACTAATATTTTACAAAAAAATGTTTAAGTACTCAAACTTACAGAAGGGATAAAATGGATCTTTGTATACTCATATCCAGCTGCTCTAATCATTTGCTCCTAGCCACTCTTGTAGCTGTAAGTGTTCCAATTATTTTGAAATCAGTCTGTCACTGTCATTCTATAGTTTTAAAATATTTTCAGATATTATAACATTCAACCCATATTTATTCCCATTGCCTTGATTATCCTATAAAAGTATATTTCTTTGTTAGTTTTTCACTTTTTTACATTTGGTTTGCTCAAAACCAGATCCTAAAAAGTCCACACATTGCACTTGATTGATAGGAATCAGGTCTCTTTAACTCTATAGGTCTTCCCTCTTTATTTTTTATTTTTTTGTAATTTATTTGTGGAAGAAACAGGCATTTTGTCCTCTCAAATTCATTTGGTTTGTATTGTGTGTGTGTGTGTGTGTGTGTGTTTATTGGTGCACATTATTTATGCCGAAGGGTGGGTTTCATTGTGGCATATTTTTATATACATAAAAAAAGTGATTTGATCAATTTTATTCCCCAGATCTCCCTTACCCTCCCCACCTCTCTGCCTGGGGCCCCCTTCTCCTACCATAATAGACTCCTTTCTTCTTTCCTGGCATCCCTTTTTTCTCCTGGTTTTTCCTTCTAGCTTCCACATATGAGAAAAAACACAGGATATGCCTCTGTCTATATCTGACTTACTTCACTCAAAACCATGGTTTCCAGGTCCACCCATTTTCCTGTGAATAACATATCTTCATTCATTCTTCTTTACGACTGAATAAAATTCTATTGGATTTTTCTGACTGTATCTGCTGGTAACTTTTAACATGCCTAGTTGCTTGCTCTCTCCTATATTTTCTATAAACTGGTAGTTAATTATGAGTCAGTCTTCTTATTTTGGTAAAATATTTAGTTTTATTATTTTTATTAGCTATAATTCTTCTATAAAGAGAAAATTTCCCTCATCCATTTTTGTTTTATGTCATACAGTAGGTTGTAGAAAAAGAGCAGGCTGTTTACCAGTGTTCATAGTACTGAGTTCCAAGCATCACTGACCAATGAGGAGCAACTAATGAGCACACATTTAATGTGTTTTCATTCCATTGTGGTTATTCTCATTGATGTTCAGTTGACCCATATTTGGCAAGTGAAAGCCTCTTCAAGTTGGCCTTTTGAAAATGACACAAGTTTTTTTAAAGTAATCCCCATTTTCTTATTACAAGTTTATTTGGTGTATTTCTAGTGCAAGTTTAAAATTAGCCATTCACCAAAGAACACCTGACTCCTTTCAGTGGAATGGTAGAGACCACTTCCAAGCATTAGGTAAGCTGCACATTTGCCTTCCTTTTCTCTTCTGGAGCTTGTTCTGATATTCCAGACTCAGCTTCATGATGATAACATTTTAAAATTTTTTAAAATTTTAACATTTGTTCTAATTAGTTATACATGGCAGGAGAATGCAATTCAACTCATTGTACATGAATGGAGCACAACTTCTCATTTCTCTGGCTGTACACGATGCAGAGTCACACCATTCGTGCAATAATACATGCACATAGGGTAATAATGTCATTCCACCATCCTTCCTACCCCCACACCCCCTCCTCTCCCCTCACACCCCTCTTCCCAAACCAAAGTTCCTCTATTTTTCCCTAGCCCAACCCACATTGTGGATCAGCATCTGCATATCAGAGAAAACATTTGGCCTTAGCTTTTGGGGGATTGGCTTATTTCGCTTAGGATGATATTCTCCAATTCCATCCATTCACCTTCAAATGCCATAATTTCATTCTTCTTTAAAGCTGAGTAATATTCCATTGTGTATATATATCACATTTTCTTTATCCATTCATCTGTTGAAGGGCATCAAGGTTGGTTCCACAGTTTAGCTATTGTGAATGAAGCTGCTATAAACATTGATGTGGCTGTGTCACTGTAGTATGCCGATTTTAAGTCCTATGGGAATAAACCGAGGAGTAGGATAGCTGGGTTACATGGCGGATCCATTCCAAGTTTTCTAAGGAATCTCCGTACTGCTTTCCAGATTGGTTGCACCAGTGTTCAGTCTCACCAGCAATATTTGAGTGTACCTTTTCCCACACATCTTCACCAACACTTATTGTTGCTTGTATTCTTGATAACTGCCATTCTGACTGGAGTCAGATGAAATCTTAGAGTAGTTTTGATTTGAATTTCTCTAATTGATAGAGATGTTAAACATTTTTTTATATGTTTGTTGATTGATTGCATATCTTCTTCTGTTAAGTGTCTGTTCAGTTCCTTAGCCCACTTATTGATTAGGTTATTCATTTTTTTGGTGTTAAGTTCTTTGAGTTCTTTATATACTCTGGAGATTAGTGCTCTATCTGATGTGCATGTGGTAAAGATTTTCTCCCATTCTATAGGCTCTCTCTTCACCTCACTGATTGTTTCTTTTGCTGAAAAGAAGCTTATTAGTTTGAATCTATATCATTTATTGATTCTTGATTTTCTTTCTTGTACTTTAGGAGTCTTGTTAAGGAAGTCAGGTCCTAAGACAATGTGATGAAGATTTGGGTCTATTTTTTTTTTCTATTAGGCACAGAGTCTCTGGTCTAATTTCTAGGCCCTTGATCCACTTTGAGTTGAGTTTTGGGCAGGGTGAGAGATAGAGTTTAAATTTCATTTTGCTACACATGGATTTCTAGTTTTCCCAGCACCATTTGTTGAAGAGGCTATCCTTTCTCCAATGTATGTTTTTGGTGCCTTTGTCTAATATGAGATAACTGTATTTATGTGGGTTTGTCTCTGTGATTTCTATTCTGTTCTATTGTTCTACATGTCTATTTTGGTGCCAATGCCATGCTGTTTTTGCTATTATTGCTCTGTAGTATAGTTTAAGTTCTGGTACTGTGATGCTTCCTGCTGCATTCTTCTTGCTAAGGATTGCTTTTGTTTTTCTGGTCTCTTTATTTTTCTAAACGAATTTCACGATTGTTTTTTCTATTCCTATGAAGAATGACATTGGGATTTTTTGTACTTTTATTTTATTTATTTATTTTTATGTTGTATGAGGATCAAACCCAGTGCCTCACACATGCTAGGCAAGCACTCTACCACTGAGCCACAACCCCAGCCCTAGACGTTGGGATTTTAACAGGGATGCCCTCTCTCACCGTTTCTATTCAAGATAGTCCTAGAAACTATCTTGAAATTAGACAGAGAAATTAGACAGACAAAAGAAAGTAAAGGGATACAAATAGGAAAAGAAGAACTCAAACTATCACTATTTGCTGATGACAAGATTCTATATTTAGAAGATCCAAAAAATTCCACCAGAAAACTTCTAGAGCTAGTATCAGGATATAAAATCAACACCCATAAATCAAATGCATTTCTATACATCAGTGATAAATCCACTGAAAGAGAAATTAGGAAAACAACCCCAATTGTTATAGCCTCAAAAAATAAAATAAATACTCAGGAATCAATCTAACAAAAGAGATGAAAGACCTTCACAATGAAAACTACAGAACACTAAAGAAATAAATTAAAGAAGGCCTTAGAAGATGGAAAGATCTCCCTTGGATAGGCAGAATTAATATTGTCAAAATGGCCATACTACCAAAAGTGTTATACAGATCTAATGATGACAACATTTTAACTAACTTTTTTGATTTTAAATACACATCCTTTTGTCCTTACCCTGAAAGTCTTGGTTCTGAAAGGTCATCATATAACTAATCAAAAGAGTTATTCTAAAATGTTGATTCACACTACAAATAATAATAAAAGTCTTGACTTCAGTGTATGTTTCTTCTCCATTTCTCTCATAACAACATTCTAGACATGTTAAGCATGCTCAAATTATATCCACTTTTCCACAAGTCTCCCTACATATTGATCTTTCCTTTGGTTTGTTTTTTTGTTTGTTTCTTTGAGATATTTTTACTACTAACTAGGGGTATTTGTAGAATTTTTTTATCCTTTCAATACAACAACTATGCCTAAATGTATCTATATATATGCATCTATATATGCATAGATCAGTGTTTATTTCCTGATATATGATAAAGATATTAATATAGGGCTGGGGTTGTGGCTCAGTGGTAGAGCACTTGCCTAGCATGTGTGAGGCCCTGGGTTCGATTCTCAGCACCACATATAAATAAATAAGTGAAATAAACAAATAAGTCCATCAACAAATAATTTAAAAAGATATTAATATAAAGACTTTCTTAATTTTTCAGATACATATATTATTATACATTGGAATATATTGTCTGTTTTTCATATTTACTTTCATTCTCTTCATGAATACATGTTTTGTTTATAATTCAATGTATCTTATATTCAACTTAAATATTATTATCATTTTGCTATATTTTGTTTATCCTCATTCATATCCTCCATATTTCTGAGTGTTTTAACCAGTGTGACATTTTGTGATAAGAAAATTTGAATTTCATATTGGATTTTATAAATTATTTTCTTTAGCATACTATTTTGATTTTCATTTTCTCTATAATCATTTTAATTTTACTCTCTAATATACATTTTCATTTGGTAAATGCTTTCTTCAATTTTTAAAAAATTTAGAAAAATTGTAGATAGAAATTTCTTTTTTCTTTTAATAATTATTTACTTCAAAAACTTACGTTGACATATTGTTACTTTGTCTCTTTTAATTCTTTAAAAAAATGTCCATACAAATTCTGCATTGGAACTCCTTTGTCCCTTGCTCATCTTTGAGACTGGACAAACACCACCAGAAATTTTACTACATGTTCCTTAAAAATCCACTAATTTATACACAATCTTCTACCCCACAGGCCCATGTGATCAAAGCTTGTCACCCCCTACATCCTTCTGCTCCCACGCTACAAAAAATTTTGGTCATTTTTATCATTCCTTCAGAGTGAGCTGACTGCATTGCCCAGTTTGGCATTAACTGTAGACTTCAGGGGTCATAATAAATCTTTAGCTCACAGATCTATTATTCTATTTTTGGCATGTTTTTAAATGTGCTAAAAGAAGTAAGAGTGACCTTGTTTTTTTTTTAATTGACCTACCTTCAAGCTATTTTTTATATTCTTATTTGCTTGCTTATTGTTTGAAATTTAAAAAGCAAACCCAAGAAAAGAAAAATAAGTCCCTAATATCTACCCTTCGGATGCCCACATATGTTTGCAATTTATTTCCATGAAGTCACTATTTGTTGTTCAAAATACAGTATTATTCATTGGGCTCCTAAGAATTAGTTTGCATGTATTTAAAGAAAATGTTGCTTTGTTCAATTGTGGAGAGAACAGAGTTTCACACAATGATGTGATACTTTTTTAGACATTGGGTTTATAGCACATTTATACTCATTTTTCTTTTGAATGGAACTGTACTTTGTTTTTAATCTGCCTCACATCTGTCATATTTGCTATTCTGTTTGAACCCACATCACCAAATATCAGAATTGTCTTTGTCAATAACTTTACCTTTTCTACCCAGATTGCAGAGGTCACATCTCTCTGGAGCCCTCAGCAGCCTTCCAAGGATGTTCCCTTCCCCATCCTCTGTCAACATCTCCTTCTTTCAGCCACCTGCTTTCCTCATGATTGGCCTCCCAGGCCTGGAGGACTTTCACAGATGGATCTCCATCCCCTTCTCCTCCATGTACACTATGGCACTCACTGGAAACTGCCTCATCCTCCTGGCTGTGAGGAGGACTCCCAGCCTGCATCAGCCCATGTACTACTTCCTGTCCATGCTGGCCCTCACTGACGTGGGCCTCACCTTGTCCACACTGCCCACAACCCTGGCTGTGCTCTGGTTTGACCATCGGTTCATTGGTTTCAATGCCTGTCTGGTCCAGATGTTCTTCCTACACTTCTTCTCTGTAGTGGAGTCCTCAGTGCTCCTGGCCATGTCATTTGACCGCTTTGTGGCCATCTCTAACCCCCTGCGCTATGCAGCTGTCCTCACAAACAATGTCGTCATCAGAATGGGGATGGCCATTGTAGCTCGAGCCACTCTGTCCCTCTTCCCAGTCCCCTTCTTGCTGAAACGACTGAACTACTGCCCCAGCAAGATCCTCCTGTCCCACTCATTCTGTTTTCATGCAGATGTCATGAAAAGGGCCTGTGCTGACATTACTGTCAACATTCTGTATGGGCTCTATGTGGTTCTGTCCACAGTGGGGGTGGACTCCTTGCTTATTGTCCTGTCCTACACCCTTATTCTTCATACAGTGATGGGGCTGGCCTCTCCCAAGGAGCGTGCACGGGCCCTCAACACTTGTGTTTCTCATATCTTAGCTGTCCTGGTCTTCTACATCCCAGTCATAGGAGTGTCCATGATCCACCGTTTTGGGAGGCACCTGCCCCACATTGTACATGCTCTTGTTGCCTATGTGTACCTGGTGGTGCCTCCTGTGCTCAACCCCATCATCTACAGTGTCAAGTCCAAGCCCATCAGGGGGGCCATGCTCAGGGTACTGAGGAAGAAAGGCCAAGGGTGATGAAATTTAAGATATAATATACTCTGTGTTAAAGGAAAGACTGTTGTACAAAGAAAACGATAGGCTGAAAAGAGAGCTTACAGAATGGGAGAAAATCTTTGTAAGCTACTCTTTCAACAGAGAATTAACATCTAGAATATATTAAAGAACTCAAAAAACTCAGCACACACATGCACACACACATAAACACACACACACATACACACACACCAAATAACCCATTTAATTCCTGGGAAAATAAAATAAAAGACACTTTACAAAAAGAAGTACAGGGGCTGAGGTTGTGGCTCAGTGGCAGAGCGCTTGCCTTGCACATGTGAGGCACTAGGTTTGATCCTCAACACCACATAAAAATAAGTAAACCAAATAAAGACATTGTGTCCATGTATAACTAATATATATGTGTGTGTGTGTGTGTGTGTGCATATAAAAGAAGTACGAATTGCCAAAAATTACATGAAAAAATGTTTAGCTTCTTTAGCCATGAGGGAAACACAAATCAAAACTATAATGAGATTCCATCTAACTCCATCAGAATGGCAATCATCACGAATACAAATAACACTGGTAAGGATGTGGGTGCAGGGAAGGACTCCTTATCTCCTGTTGTTGGGAATATAAATTAGCATAGCCACTTTAGAAATCAATGTGGAAATTCCTCAAAACACTAAAAATAGAACTACCATATGATCCAGCTATAGTATTCCTCAACATTTATCTAAATAAAGAAAAGACAGCAGATATATGCATTCCCATGTTTATAGTAGCATAATTCACAATACACAAGTTATAGAACTGGTTATGCATCAGTCAGCAGATGAATGGATAAAGAAAACCTGGTATATATACACAATGGAGTTTTTACTCAGCATAAAGGAGGATGAAATTATGTCATTTGCAGGAAAATGGATGGAACTGAAGATCAGTATATTAAGTTAAATACCAGAATCAGAAAGATAAGGATCATATATTTTCTCTCAAATGTAGAAGCTAGAGGGGTGGAAAAAGGATCTCATGAAAATAGAAAAAAGACCAATAAAGTAGAGGAAGAAGACTAGGCAGAGAAAGGAGAGAGGCAAGTGGAGGTCTAGGGAGTGAAATGAAGCAAATGATGTTATGTGTGTGTACAAATATGTGAAACCTACAATCCTTTATAATTAATATGCACAAATAACAGAGAAAGAATAGAAAGACACTTCTATAGCCTCATGGGAACCTGATAGGCTCAGCAATAACTGAAAATCCCTAATCCATGCTAATACAGTGAGAATACCCTAAGGTTCAGTTGTTATAAATCCATGTCTATCAATTAATTTGTGAAGAAGTAAGGAGGACTAAAGACTGAGCAATACTTCCAGAGCTTATAATCTTATGGGAGGGGGTGAAGCCAGAAAGGTAGGCGAACAGTTTGTACAGAATTGCACAAACTATGTTAGTTTGGCTTGCACCTAGTACATAAAAATTACTTATTAAATATTTTATTATAAAATAATTTAGTATTTTGCATTTTATATTAGAAGTTTGTTGGACATATATGCAAGACTAGATCCAGGAGGACTAATCAGTTAAAGTTCTTTATCTAATACCACCACTCCACCCTTCAACTCCAGTGGCAGAAATTAAGAGATGATGTGGAGTCAGCAAGCTAGCTCACAAGATTACTATTAAGAGACTATGTAGGAACTAGAAGCTACCTAAGGCTAGGTTCTCTGTCTTGTTCTTCTCCTTACCCCTTGCCTCCATGACTCATTGCCTCACCTTATTAGCTTTTTCTTCCATAAATGTTTATTGAATAAGTGAATAAATAAATGTGTCAATCAGATGATATAATGCCATATGCCTTAATATTGATTCTTCTTGAAACTTCTTTTGGGAATTTCCATTTCTCCAAAAGACTCTCTTGCCTGTTAGTTTCCACAGTGAAAGCTAACAGTGAATATTGCTCTCTCTTCTGTGTCCTTATTTCAGATGTCCAGATTCTCCATACCCACAACCTTCACTTTAACTTAAACAGAATTAAAAACCCTGCATCCCCTTCAGCTCCCTTAGGAGTGTAAAAGGCAAGACCACAATTCTATTGTGTATCAGTTTTACTTTCTTTGAATCAAGTCTAAAATAAAAACATATACAATTCCAGGCAAGATCAAATTTGAGGGTTCCATGTGTAAGAGAGATATTATGCATATCAACACTGAAACCCTAAGCCAATGATAGAACATAGCTCTTTCCCAAATTCAGTTCTACCTGTCTCCAGAAACCCAGCACAATGGAGGGAGATGGCACTTCTCACGTGTGCCCATCACATCCAAGGGGGTCTTATTGCAACTTAAGGAATAGAATAAGGCAGTTTATTAACCTGAGATATGACTAAGTGATAGCAGGGCCTCTCCAGTTCTTGTGAACTAGAAATAGACCAGTTGTAAAGTTGAGCAAAGAAGTCTTGGAACACCACAGAGTGAAGGCTTTGGGGTCCTAATGGATCACCAAGAGCCCCATTTTCTGCAGTATCACAAGAAAAAAATAGCAGCCGTCAATTCAGACAAAAGAAAAAGTGAAACAGAGACTTTAAAGTGCATGAAACATTGAGAGACAGCAAGTATTTTAAAATAACAGAATGCATGATATGTTGAAAAAATATACCAAAAAGAGGATAAGAACAGATATGAAAAGGAAGAGGAACTACTGTATGGTAGCCTGTTATTCTAAGAAGTTTGGATGCTATCTGAGAGGCAATCTTTAAGGGATTCCAAGCAGGAGAGTAAGATAGCCAGAGATGTGTTTAGAAAAACTTGTATAAACTACATGAGATTTAGGACTAAAGCAAAGATGTTGAATATAAGGAGAGCAGTGTGCATGTTGTGGCACTTGTCCCTGTAGGAGGTGAGCATCTGGGCACCAGTGTTGGTAGTCAGAATGGAGAACATAAGACACATTAAAAAACATTTCTGGATAAAACCTGAAAAATCATAAGAAATGACTTAGATACTGAGTTTTAGTATTATTCTGACTTCTCCAGGACCCAACAAAGATCTGAATGGCTGAGATTGTAGGGTCAGAGGCAGGAGGATCCAGACAAAGGACACATGGAAGGTAAAAAGGATGCCCATGTAAAGGGCATGTAATGAAGGTTTGTCCAGAACATTTCCTAACCATTCCAACCAAATCTCCTAAAGGAAGCAGTATTTCTCCTTCATCCTACTTTTTCCTCCAGACCTTTCCAAGGAAACCCAATAAGTATGTATAAAGTAAATCACAAATAAATCTGGTCTAGTTTCACCAGTTTCTGGAATTTAATACTTATTGGGAAACATGAGAAAGGGGTGGAGGTGTTGGTAGTGGGTATATTTACATTCACAGAACAGTAAAGTATTTAGGATCACAGCCATGAGTCTTTGTCCTGAGCAAATTCACTATTGTAGACTTGGAATTCCTTCTAAAATCTAAGAAAATGACTACATCCTGGAAAAGTTTTAAAATATGTCTGTCTGATTCATCTATTATGTGTCTATGTTTGCCTCCAAAAGGATTCCAAATACAAAACAGACACATACACTTATCATGCAGAAGCACACACACAAATGCATATTAAAAATCCAGAAGAATTAATGCCAACATGCTAACAATGTTTTTTGAAACTCTTTAAACATGACAATTTTATCAAAGATTTTCATTACATTTTGATTCCTTTTATATTTTCAGGATGTCTACAATTTTTGTTTACAGTGATTTATATGGTTTTCCTCATTTAAAAAAAAAAAATCTCTTTCTCTTTTTGTTCTTTTCCTCAATTCCAGTGCCAAGGCCCTTCTGGACAATAGCTAGTCCTCTATGCAGTTCAAAGTGACCATATCTTGCAATAACTCTAGCTTATGCTCCCATTTCTAGTAGCCACTACTCACCTGGGCCTAGGTAATTCCAAAGTGCCCAAAACCCTTGTTCTGTCTGAGTTCCAGGACAAGAAGTTGGATATGCGACCTCTATGCCCTCTCTATCAGGTAGGCTGCTATGCTACTCACTATAGCCAGAAAATTTTGAGCAGCATTTGCCCTGCTCCCCACTATGCTCCCTGCCCTCCAAACTTGCCTACTCCTCTTTAGATCTGACCAGGATTCTCTTTGTAGGTATTGATCTCAATTCCTGCCCAGTCCACTACTGCAACTGTACAGTACACATTCCTGGAAGTGCTGTGCCTGGCTTGTGGGCTCCCTGGGTGGACCTCAAGACCATACTCAAGCTGTAGGATCTTTACTGCCCCCTTTCATGGTGGTGCTATACAATCATCAATGTGACGAACTTCCCCCGCAGGACAGCTCAAAGACCTAGGGGTGTGTTGTATCTACCTATGTGCTCTCCTCACTTTCTGTGGACTCATTCTTCCCCTAACCTTGCTTCTTGGCCAGCCATATGAGACACTGGCCCCACTCAGTCTCATGGTGCCCCTTGCTCTTGACTCCAGTCTGTGGTAACAAGTCCTGACATTATGTCACAGGCTCCTGGATGTTCTCAGCTGCTTCTCTTCCTAAAGTGTCTCTCAGATATCCTAGTGACTCCAGTGCTACTCATACCATTTCCCAAACAATGGCTTCCCAAACAAATGGCCATTGTTTAGGAACTCCCCCCATATACTCCTGCTTCCCCTACACAGGTACAGTGGCAACTGGATCAAGACAATGAGCAAGAGCTCTTGGAATTAAAACCGTGAACTTGATTGACAGGCGATTCTTCCATAAAATATTGAGATTAGTGTGGCAAACAGGAGTAAATACTTCCTCTAGAAAATGCAAGACTCTGGAAATACCTTACTCCCTGTCCTACTGGTTAAACAGTCCTTTCACAAAAGATAGGATTGGGCATGAAAATTCCTATTTTTTTTTTTTTGAGTTTTTATGTCTTAGGCAATTTGCCAGCCCCCATGGAACATCAATTTCCCCATTGATACAATGAGGTTACTAATAATATCCCTGCCTGAATCAGAAGGTTGACAAGAAAGAAAATGAAAACTCTCAGAACAACATGTGTCATCTCTCATTAATGTAGGCAAATGTAATCTCTTCAAGGCTTTACTTTCAATCTTCCCCTCAGAGCTTCATGCCCAGAGGAAAAGCAATTATTTCTCCTTTGTGAAGTTTGTTTTGAAGAAGGAAATCCAGGTATATCTTCTTTCCTGCCTCTGAAATGACTGGGAATTCTGAGGAGGAAGTCATCTTTTTAAGTCATTATCTAACTTTATTTATTCTTTATTCTTGCATTTATTTTCTTTTGTCAGGCTTAAACCTTTAGCAAGTATTCTTTAGATGAACTATCCTTGTTTCAGAATACAGCAGACTATCAATGGAAGCAATTTGTTGGATAGCAAAATGGGAAGTAATAACTCAACCACAACTACTTCAAGGTCTTCATTATAAGGTGAAAAATAAACAGGATAATAATGTTGGAAAATGGGAACTGGAGATACATGGTCCTGTCATCCCTTTCACATGACTCCCCTACCAGTTTAATCTTCAAAGGATCTGAGTTGTATTTTTTTGTTAAAGATTTTTTTTCCTTAATACTGTCTTCTAAAATGTTGCTCTTAAAATCAGAACTGGAGGATTTTGAATGGAAAAGAAACGTGATCATCTACTCTTAGGGATCTGAAGTATGTGTGGTCACATGGAAAAGACGAAGGATGCGCTGACGGATCTGCTTTGTCTTCACTCCATACACGATGGGGTTGAGTACCGGAGGAACCAGCAGGTAGATGTTGGCCATGATGACGGGCAGGAGAGAGTCACGCCGCTTGCTAAAACGGTGCACCATAGACAATCCGATGAAAGGCACATAGAATATGAAAACAGCACACACATGAGAGACGCACGTGCTAAACGCCTTTGCCTGGGCTTCACGGGTCAAGCCCAACACAGTCTTAAGGATAAGCAGATATGAGAACGAGATGAGAAGTGAATCCAGGCCAATGGCAGAGATGATGACAATGAGGCCATAGATGACATTGACACTGATATCAGCACAGGCCAGCTTCATGACATCCTGGTGTAGACAGTAGGAATGGGAAAGGATATTGGAGCGGCAGAAGGGCAGCCGTTTGATGAAGACAGGTAAGGGTGCCATAAGTGCAGCACCCCGTACCACAGCTGCCATGCCAATCTTGGCTACACGAGGCAACGTGAGCACAGTGGCATGGCGTAGTGGGTGGCAGATGGCCACATAGCGGTCAAAGGCCATGGCCAGCAGCACTGTGGACTCCATGCCAGATAAGGAGTGGATGGCAAACATCTGTACCAGACAAGCATCAAACTGGATGGTAGTGGAATTGAACCAGAAGATGTCCATCATTTTGGGCATGGATGAGGTGGAGATGAGAATGTCAAGGCCAGAAAGCATGCAAAGAAAGATATACATGGGCTCATGTAGGCTGTGCTCGGTCCGCACGATGTAGATGATCGTCAAATTACCTAGCACGGCAATAAGGTAGAGGGAGCACAATGGAAAGGCCAGCCAGAATTGAGCCTCTTCCAAGCCCGGGAGGCCTATTAGGATGAAATATGTAGCACTAGATTCATTGCCATTGGGGCCCACCATAGTGAAGAAACCGAGCAGTGACCAGTGCCAGGCAGGTAGAGGCTGGAATGCAAAGATAAGCTATTGTCAGAACTTCCAGAATCCCAAGGCCACACCTTCCTTAATCCTGATGTCCTATTCTAAATCAAATTCTAATTCCATTGCCTAACCAAGCTCTAAACTCTCAATCCTATTCTAAACTCAATTCAACCGTAAGTGTCATACGCAAATTTACCCAGTCCTGCTTACTAACCCCCCTGTATAGTCCATCTTAATAACGAGTAAAATACTAAGACAAAATCCTAATAATATTTTAAGTTATTTAGTGCCAAAAGAAAGGCGACTGAGTATACATTGGTCTCAGACGATTTTTAAAAAATACCATCAGTTCCTCTATCCTATTCAGCCTCATGCTTTTTTATGCTTAATACTGACTACAATTCTGATCATATCATTAGACACAAATTCCAGACCAAATATAGCAATATTAGTAGTAACAAATAACATTGAAATTTAACCTCATCACTAATCTAATGACATCCCCATTTCAACCTTAACCCCTTTAACATTAACCCAATACTTAATCACAATAACTGTTTTAATTTTAATCTAAAATTAATAATATCTATTTATTATGATAACTCCTACTGTAATAAATACCCCAACTAACTTTACTCTGAACTCTAACTATACATTTCAACTTTGCCCAAATGTTCAAAGTTTTAAACTTATCCAGATTACTCAGATTATCTACAGTGGATACCACTGGTATTTTATCAGATCCCATTTAAAAGTCAAAGCACCATCTCCAGTATACAGCAGATGTTAAATGCTAAGGGCTCACACATCCCCTTTTATCCACATACTTGTCCTTGATCAAATGGGAGGTGCTTCCTCTGGAAGATTTCACAAGACCCGAAAGAGGCATATCTAGGGGCCAGTGACTGCCTGACATAAAGGTACAAAAGGCCAGCCTCCTTGCCTCCAGGTGGCAAAGGTAATTTGGAACTGCCAAGCAGAATCCACAAATGCTCCCTTTAGGTAAAAAGGGAAAAGTCCACTGTAGTTATATATGTGTCCAAAAAGACATAGTATATGTAGGGTTCAGTTTCAGGTATTCTTTAGGGATCTTGGAATATATTCCCCACAGATAAAAGGGGACTACTGTATGTCATTTGAGCAGAAACCCCTCATCTGTTTCCAAAAGACTCACTCAGTTTAAGATAGTGGCATTCACATAACTTGAACACTAGTCCCTAGATGATGACATTAGGTAATCAATCTTACAGTACAGTTCAGGCTGAATCTGAACTGAACCTGGAATCAAAGTTATATAGAGATGGAGATAGAGATGGAGATGGAGAGATAGAGATAGAGAGATAGAGATATTTTGCTGAGGGAGGAAATGTCAGACACTTAGGTTATCTCAGCATCTGTTGAAAAAGTTAACCAATTCCCTCCTCCCTCCCTTTTTTTCTTTAAAGAGCAAATATTCATATATACTTACTATTTATTAGATTATTTAGCCTAGGTACATTGTAGTTTTCAAATATATTTACACACACACCAGATGTAGATAGATAGACAGATAGATAGAATGTCATCACACAGGGAATTGGTTCCAAGACCCCCACAGACACCAAAACCCAGGGGTGCTCAAGCAACTTATATAAAATGACTTAATATTTGCATATAAGCTATGTATATCCTGCCATGTACTTTCAATAATCTCTAGATTATTTACATTACCTAATACAATGTAACCACTTTGCAAAGAGTTGTTAAACAATACAGCACAACTAGTATACCAACACCCAATATAATTTGTGCATCGGTTTCCATGGAAACAGGCTGAGGCTGGTCTCCAGCTGAGACCACAGCCTGCCTTAGCTTTCTTCCCCTGCTCTATCTTGCTTCCCTCCTGCTTCTCACATCATTGTTCCCTCAATACAATGATTCATAGCTGCGCTTGCCATGATTTCAATCACTCATGGTCAACTGAGATCTAAAAATATTAAATGGAAAATTTCAGAAACATTTCATAAGCTTTACATTGTATGCCATGCTGAGTACTATGATGAAATGTGCCATTGCACTCCGGTGAACCTGGGACATGAATCTTCCTTTTACTTGGTGTATCTATACTATTTATGTTACTCACCCGTTAGTCACTTAGTAGCCTCCTTGGTTATCAGATCTACTGCCTCCACTGCCATGGTATCACAGTGCTTATGCTCAACAAACCCTTATTTTATTTAATGGCCCCAAAGATCAGTATTTTTTATTATTTTTGATCCATGGTTGATCAAGTCCCCAGATGTAGAATTCATAGATACAGAGGGACAGGTGTGTGTGTGTGTGTGTGTCTATGATACATATGGTCAAAGCCTTAGGATTTGGCCCTTAAGAATTGGAAAGGGGCTTCATGCTTATCCATTTTTCAATGTATAAACTCTCAATTCCCACATTTATTTAGTGTGTGCTGAATTATCTTTTGTGGTTCAAATTCATAATTCCAAAGTCTTACTGAAAGTGTCTACCTGATTGTCTTTCAAGCACATCAAACCCTTTCTGTCCCCAAAATAACCTCTTCCACAGCCATTCAGAGAATGAGCTTTGAAATCAATCCTACATTCCAATCCCAGGCATGACCTGTGTGATCTCAAATAAGTCACTGAACCTTTCTAAGTCTCAGTTTCCTCATCTTTAAAATGATAATAGCCCTGCCTCATGGGGTCCATGTGAGAATTAAATGAGATGATAAGTGAAAAGCATTTAACACAATACATCACAGAAGAAGCGTAAAAAAGCACAACTGTTGTTTACTGTTTTCTTCCAGTACTGCTTTCTCTTTGGTGGCCTCACAAGCCGCACAAGCTACACACTCTGATTCTGACTTCCCTGCCTCTAGTGTAACCTCCCTCATCAACACAATCTCAGTAATCTAACCAGATGAAGTCAGGGCACTGCCAATTATTTTTAAAATGCCCTTGAAAATTCCAAATGGATTCTAGAATAAAGACTAAACTCCTTAGGAAGTGGTTAAAGGAATGCCTTTCAGAATCTGGCCTTAGACTTCTCACCATGGTTCCTGTGCTCCAGCCACATTGGAATATATGCTGCTTCATAAATGTAAAACTGATTCCCATGACTGTCTTTTTGCCTGTTTTATTTCTCATCCCTTGATCAAGAGATGAATGGTTTCTACCAGACCTCCCTCCAACTTCCCACACTCATTTTTTTTATGTCCTGGCTTAATTTCTCTCTCCTATGTTACTTTTTCTAAGCTTCTTTCCCCTGGGTATAATTAAACGTTTCCTGCTCTGTGCTCCCAAAGAATTTACTTAGGTCTCTTATTATCAGGAGGGTAAATGCATAAAAAGAAATTATCTAATTATTGCTATATTTATTTTTCCCTGAATTTTGAACTGCTGAATGCCAGGTAGGCATCATCCTATCACATTTATTAGTGTTAAGTTAGTGTTTGTTGACTATGAATACAAATTTTATCAACAAAAGAATCCCCCAATGAACATCTGAGGTTAACATGGTTACAGGGAAGGTTGGTTTGCCAAATGTATGAACATTAGAGACTTTTGAGAGGGAGGAAAGAATGTTTGTAAGGTCAGAGCAGGGTGGTCTTAAGTTTAGAACAAGAATCTTTAGGGTCAAACAAAAGATCCTTTTTTAACCCAGGGAGCCAGAGGGCATAGGAGGACACATAGAAACAGAGCAGCTGCAATATCTTGGCTTTAATAAATGCAAAGAGGTTATACAACACAATTCGTGCCTAATAGCAGAACCTAGGATCTCTCACCTGAAAATATTAGCAAGAAGGTTCTGGTACTCCAGAGGGCCAAATATCCATGCCATCTACCAATTTCACATGAACAGACATGGTAGAGCAAACAGATCCCCATAATAAAAATGTGCTGCATTAAAAACATGTTGGTTGCCAGGTGCAATGGCTCACACCTATAATCCAAGCTGCTTGGGAGGCTGAGGCAGGAGGATCACAAGTTTGAGGCCAGCCTTGGAAATTTAGTAAGACGCTGTCTCAACATAAAAAATAATGAGGGCTGGGGGTGCGGTTCAATGGTAGAGTGTCCCTGGGTTCAATACCCCACCCCCATTACCTCTGAGGATAGAGTGATGTGGTGAGCAGAATCCTGGGGCTAGGAATCTTGTCTCTAAAGCATGCTGAGAATAATATCCTCATGGTGCTGCTATGAAATTATATGATAAGGCATGTCAAAGGATGTTCTAAAAACAATCGCAGTGTGCATAGCACTTTTTTACATTAAAAAAAATAATGGGAATCAAGATCTATGAAACTGCTTGAAGTTTCCAAAAATTTTTCATTATACTCAATTTGTCATCTTAATTACCACTCAACTTCTGGCATATTCATTCTATCACTGATAGACACACTTAATGATAACAGTCAACCTGTCACAATGGCAAGACTAGGCACTGACTGCCAGCCATGAAGCATCCCAATCTCACACTGTCTCCCCAAAAAGCAGCAGAGGGAAAAGAGAATTCCCAGGTATCCTTCCAGCCTGAGCATCTGTTAGTAATTGCATTTGCATGTACTCAAAAGATGGTTTGAGCTCAGAAGGAAGTTGGAATTAAACCATTCTATTATGGAAATAAAACAGAATTAATGAAAAATAAACAAAGAAAGCATTTTTTTCTTTTTCTTTCTTTTTTTAGAAAGCCCACACACTGCCCTAATCCCCAAGGAATAACTCTGTCCTTGAAATTTTCTCTAAAAAGTCAAACTATCTTAGCAAGTCCCAGGAATGTTTCTTGGAGAACCATGAAGAATATCTTAGTCCTTTCTCATAATGGGAAACAAGGGAGTCCCCAGCTATATAGAGCAGAAATTCACTTTGAGGCCCTCAATCCTCTTTCTTCTTTCCTTCCTTGGCCTTCAGGACTCTGCCAGCTACAGCCAACTCAGCACCCATTCCATATTCAACCCCTTCTCATGGATCCATGGAAAATTATAGAGAGGAAGATGGAGCCTTCACCCTCTCTTCTGACCCAAGAGAACAATGAAGTCACCCAGAATACTGATTTTGTTGTTTGTATAATACTTTTAACAGATATCATTGAATGTCTACAAAATGCCAGACATTGTACAGTACCTACTGTATAAGTATTATCTCTAGCCCCAAAACAATTCTGTGTGAGAGGAGTTTTGTGTGTCCTGTCTACATTATAGATGAAGAAACTGACATTCCCAGGAGTTAAACAGCATTCTCAGAGTTCAATAGTTGATTAGTAAGGTAGAAACTTGACCCAGACTAACTCCAAGACCTGTACACTTTCCCTGTCCTAGGCTACCTTTAACTGTGCTGCACCTTCTAAAAGCTAACACAATCTTCCCAGGAGTAAGGTAAAAGAATGGCTTGGTAATTATTATACCTGGCCCAGGTCTAATCTCAGAGGGAAACCAGGAGGGCAGAAAGAGGACTCTCCTGGACAGGGACTTGAGGTATCCTCCTCTTCTTCCAGCCCCAACTCCACTGTCTGTGACATAGGCAGGAACCACAGTGGAGATTAAAAGCTTTGTCTTTTGCCAAGTATCTCCTTCTTATCTAATTAGAACTTCTCATCAACCCTTCATATAATGGGTATTATTAGTCCCATTTGGCAGATAAAACATTAAAGGTTAGAGCACTGAGTGGCAAAACTACATGTTTTCCAAAATGCCAGGCTACTGTCCTGCCCATATCCCAGTTTCCTTATCAATAAATAGATGATTTGTGAACAAATGAACAAATTCCACATTGTTCTCCAATGAACCCAAAACGGAGGAACCTGAGTCCAGAGGCCTCTCTAGAACTCAAGACACCCAGCTAACTGTCCCCACTTAGGTTCAATGTGAAAAGAAAACAAGAGGGAATGGGAGAAGGGATTCATGGTGTCTGTCATTATCTGGACACACAATGTCCCATGCCTAGAGCAACAAAGTGAGGACGCTAGTGCTACTTCCAGATTGAGTGGGAATATTTGGAAGAGAATGTTCTTGGAGGGAATCTTAGACATACCTGGGAGCCTCTGGTTCCTACTGCCAGGCCCGGGGAAGGAAAGCAGATCTCAGGGACAATGCTGTGGCTGGCAAAGACTGCAGGGTCTTGTCATGATTATTGGGGGAAACCTTATCCTAGGTCTTCAAGAGGGCAATCTTGCCAGATCACATCCACCCAAATTATCTGCACCCAGTGTGCCCCATACCTTGCTTGGATTTGGTTGAGCAGATGAACCCTTGGAGGAGGTTGGCCATTATTTTTAAAATGGCCAATAAAAACTGGAAAGATGAAAGAGTGTAATTTCTAACTACAAAAAAAGTTGAGTGAAGTTTCCTCCTTATCCTACTCACTCAAGTCAAACTGGTCCCCTAAAGTTACCCGAAGGAGGAGCTCCTAGGGTTCAGCTCCCTCCCACTTCTCCTCCTAAGTAGGATCAATCTTGTAAAGCTTGGCCTAGTTAGTTATCAGTGCCCCACAGAGTTAGTCTGGCTTGTGCCTGACTGCAAGCAAATGCAGGGCAGGAGAAACGCCTGATTGGGGATTTTTGTCAGTACACTTATTGTTTTCAACAATTTCTGATTGTACCTCAGTGTCTTCAGAGCTTAGTGGATTGGTACAAAGTAGTCAGCAGAGGAAACAAGGCACAACTCCGGACCTTTAGGCGCGTGAGAACATGCAGTTATCACAACACATTGTGATGAGTGCTAGGACAGGGGTGAGCACCAGGATTTTGGAAGCAAAGACAGTGATGGCTCACCATGCACTTCAGGCTCAGAGGGTTCCCTGAAGAGGTGACACTGAACCATGGCTTGCAGGACCAGTTGCATTTAATCAGGGAGTGGGCGGAGGGGAGGTAGAGACAGTAGGATTAAGTTAACAAAAACATACTGAGTGTCAAAGCTAGAGATCAAACAGTGCATACAACAGATGAGAAGACTGCTCTTCCCACCAGGAGGACGACAACTGAAAGTAAATATAGAAACAGGCAAGAAAGTTTCAGATAAAGATAAGTGCATTAAGGAGCAGATGGAGAGATGGATAGAGAAAGATGGGGTCAAGACACATCACCTCTGAAGAGGTGGTGAATGACTGAGAGACCTGTGATGAGAAAATATCAGCCACTCTGATGTCTAGGGAAAGCATTTTCCAGGCAAGAGAGACAAAAGAAGAAAATGATTTTAAGATCAGAATGTCTTGGGGAGTTCCTGGAACAATAGAAGCTCATGGTGGCCAGAACACCAACAGCATAGGATAGTTTAAGATGAGCCAGAGGAGGGCAAGGGCCAGGTCATGTCACATGATTTGCAGGATGTGGAAAGGAGATTAATTCTGAGTGACTTGGGAGACTTTAAGCAACAGACTTGATCTAATTTGTTTTTTAAAGTACCCTCTGGCAAAGGCAAAGATCCAATGCAAAAGAAACCAGACCTTGTTTGGAAAACTGCAAGGCTTCAGGGTGGTTGAGGTAAAGAATGCAAGGCAGAGAGGTTGCAATGTGGATGCTGAGCCTCTCTTAAATGTGCTGAAAAAAGAACCCTGATCCAAGACACAGAATGAGCCAGCACTGGGACCCCAGGAAGATTACTAAATCCCAGGTTCGGCCACAGCCTGACTCCTGAGGCAGAGTATACAATGAGCCCTGATCCCACCCAGAGTTCTCTACATGCCCCTAGCTGTAGCCTGATCCCCAGGTACAGACTAAACTCCAATCTGACAATCAGGGTTGGCCCTGTCCAACCTGAATCTAAGCCCAACCCAATCTGTTCTCTGCCCCCACTGACATTCATTTATACTCCTGCCAGCTTCTGAATGGGTACACCAGTAAACTGATTATTGAAAAATTGGTTGAAAACTATCTGTAGGCAATATTTATCACCTGCCTACTTTCCTTTATCACACAAAAAGAAATTACTAAGACTGTCCTCGAAGTGGGTGGCTTTCCCCACATCCCCCAGCCCCACCCCTGTACATATGGTTCTTCAGCCTAGTTACTCAGTCTCTCTGAAATTTTAATGCGAGAGCACTAGCCACAAGTAACCACACACCCCGACACCCTCTGGTCTCCACTCACCTCAGCTGTCCTGAAGGAATGGAATATGTGCCTTTGTCCACCCCTGGAACTCTTTCTAAAGAGGTCTGGGAAGCTGCACTGAAGCCCAGCCCTCTCCCTGTCTCCACCCCCTCCTCCGGACCTCTCTTGCAGAGGTTATTTATTCTCTATCTTCCCTCCTTCCTCCTTCTGCTCCTGCCTGCTGGGGGTGCAAGGTTATATCCAGAGGGTCTATCAGCATATACACCTCACTAACCAACTGTGGTATAAGTTTCTTTTTCAGCTTCTGTGTCCTAGGAGGATGTGCCTGAGGGTGTGGAGAAGGAGGGGCAATGGGTAGAATGGGTCTCTAGAGTCCTCCCCAAATGGGCCTTTGCCAGCGGGGTTACTTATGTCAGCTCCCAATGTGCAATAAAAGCAAGAAAAGGTTAGAAAAAACTCATTTTGTGCCCCTGGTCTTCATGAGAGTCCTTCTACCAGTTTATTCATAGGCTTATCAAACTCAGCCAGAAGAAAAGCAAAGTTAATTTGCAGGGAAACCCCATGATTGACAGCCTATTTCCACCCTGAAGCTTTCTTCATCCTCTGCCTTCTTTCCTTTTGGGGACACTGGAACCCAATGGGCCCATCCTCCCTTCCCCAAAGCCCTAGCAGCTCCTTTGTCTCCCAGGTTTTGGCTCCTGTGCCTGACTACTTCATAGCAGGCAAAGGGCCTCTGTCTTCCACTCCCTGGCCTTGGTGTACTGAACTACTGGCTGAGGAAGGAGGATGTGGTTTCTTTAACCCTCTCCTACCCTGAATTCCAACCATGTAAGACCAATGCCATCTGGTATCTCTCTTAAAGGCAAAAGCAGTAAGAACATTTTAAAAAGTTGGAGAATAATCTGAATATGAAACTAAATACCTTAAATTTTGAAATAGGTTAAAACTATGTCTATAAATAAAGCAACATGATTTTAGTTGATTTCTCTTTTTTTGATTTCTCTTTATTTTTCATTGATCAGTGTCATAGTTAAACATTTTAATTCACAACACAGGGCATGTTAACTCAAACTATGCCAAAATAGATCATGTGAAACCAGACCATTCTATCTCAGACCACATCAAAATTACCAATCACAAAATTTTCCCAGTGTCTTCAGAACTTGTAGCCTGACACTGCCTGTCATCACCCTGCTGCCATCTCCGCTCCTCCATTAACTACCCCCCAGGCTTAGATGGTGCAAAGACTTAAAAAAAAAAAAAAATGCCCTAGGGACTTCTCTTCCATCCAAGATGAAGTAACAGGAATTACATCTACCTGAAGGAAATGAAAAAGTAGAGAATATACATAAAATGATGGTTTGCAAGACACTAGACATCAGGCAACAAAGGAAGAGTGGGACACGAGACAAGGTGATCAAATGAGGTGACCTCTATAGCTTGCCCATTTATAACTTTACGAGAGTTTCCATGCTGCATCATGGAAAGAGGAACCCACACAGCGTAGAGGGCTGTCAGAGAACAGGAAATGGAATGAGGGTTTAAGACCAAGCCAGCTAGAATTTGAAGGTAAAATATCAGAGATGAGAGATCTACATAGAGAAATGAGAGATAAGCAGAGGCTCATCTTTAAGAGCTCATCTGAGTAACAATCAGCTCATCAGGTGAGCACGTTACCTAAAGCTAGGGAAAGAATCATGTAAAGAGATTAGAAGTAACGTTGTCCAGTGCTCAAGGATAATGACTTCCTACCAGTCACACTAGAAAACCTTCAAGATTCACAGGGCATCCTTTAGTACTGAGAATATAGAAGGATTATGCCTCAGTAGTAACCAAGTTCCACTTACCAAATCTTCAAAGTAAGACCCAAAATGACCAAACTAGTTCCAAGCTACTTAAAAGCCTCCTGAAAAAAAAATCACAAGAATATCTATAGGGATAATAAAATATTTAGCACAGATGTAAAATTTACAGTGTCTGTAAGTGGATCAAATTATTAGATATACAAAAATTACATATAATGAAGATAGTAATTACCCATCCAAACCTATCAAGAATTAAATGTTAAAACTAGAAGACACAGACATTAAGATGATTTTTGTAACTGTACTAAATAGGTTCAAAAAGTTAAGAACAGATATGAAAGATTTCTTAAACTCAACTGAAAAGTAGGCATCATCATTTTAGATAAAAATTCAAGACTGCCAGGTGGGGCAGCATACAACTGTAATCCCAGCAGCTCAGGAGGCAGAGGCAGGAGGATTGCAAGTTCAAAGCCAGCCTCAGAAATTTAGCAAAGCCCTAAGCAACTTAGTAAGATCCTGCCTCAAAATAAAAAAATAAAAAGGGGTGGGGATGTGGCTCAATGGTTCAATCCTTGGTACCAAAAAAAGACAAGACTAACAATATGCTATCTGTGATAAAGGTACTTCAAAAATAAAGACACAAATAGATTACAATAAAATAAATAAAAACAATAGATCATGGTTACACCAATCATAAGACAGCTGAAGTGGCTTTACTGATACAAGACAATGTAGATTCCAGAGCAAAGAACAGTCTCACAACTAAAATAAAATGGCATAATTACAAGAAGAAATAAACTTACAGTAAAGAAATTTCAATACTTCTCTCAAGAATTGATAGAACAGGCTAATGGCAAAAGACTGAATTTTTCCCCTTACTATGATAAATCATAAAGGAATTTCACATTTATCTTCTCTGTCCTGGTATTCCTGGTCAATGCAATAAATCAAGAAAAATATGTATTTTCATGATATATTTGTGTATCACAAAATTATTTCATATCAAAACTACTATGCACAACAGACATATCCCCAAGGATAAACACCACACATGCTAAAAGGTACAGTCATCCCAACACTACACATTCCACACATTTGTGCACCACATTCCACATTTTACAAATATGAAGAAAAGACAGAGGTGGCATTCTCACTAGGCACACATAAAGACATTGTCCACCATACAGACGCACACACCAGCATTCATAAATGCACAACATATAGCAACTGGCATATAGCACATAAACACAGGAAAGTTACAATCAGAGACGGTTTTCATGAAACATATATTCCAGGGTACAGCTATCACACTCACCAGGATACAGCTGGCACATATTTCTCTCTCTCTCTCTAACTCCCCCTTTCCCCTCCTTTCTCCCTCCCTCTCTCTCCCTCCCTCCTCCTCTCCTTCTCTCTCTCTCTCATTCTCTCTCATGCACGCACGCACACACACACAAAGAACATATGTCCACATAAACCACCCATTCACACATATAACCAGAATACATGGTATCCTTGTGAATTTACAGTCTCCGTGGAGCCACACAGATGAATATTGGCAGATTCCACATAAATACATACACATGCATAAAGAAACTTAAACCTTCACATCAACTGCCTCCTCCTCTCATTACAGGCTCCCTCCAATTATTGTCCCCCTATTACCTTCATTAATTCCTAATTATGACTATGTAACCACTTTGGGTACAAGCAATAAGTTTTATAGCCAACACAGATTAACTGATGTGAATATTCTTGGCAAGCAAAATTAAAAACCATACATCAAGAATAGAATGAATCATGAGATATAGCATGTATAGTCTTTCCAAGCCAAAACCATGTGTATTTTCTAGTTGGGAAAGAGGAAGAAGGCAAAATCCTCATAACAGAGACTATTGCAGTCATTTTTCAGGATGGTCGTCCAGACTGGGGCATGAATACTTCTATATTGATACATCCCTAAAGGCAGAAATATAAGGTCTATTTAGGTAACTGGAAGCAGAGATCCCAGTGGGTTGGTTACTCCAATCACCAAGACATCCTACAGATTCTTATCCTCTGATCTTTGGTAGTATTCTGGACACTTGGATGAGTATCTTTCTCATCTGCCACCTTGTGAGAACATATGGATGACCCTTGAACGGATCTCCTTGGTCTTGGCTCCATAGACAATGGGGTTGACCACAGGTGGTAACAGTAAATAGATATTAGCCATAACCACATGAAGTAGGGAGGTAGGGCCACCCAGCCTGTGAACCACCGAGAGCCCAATGAGTGGCACATAGAAGACCAGGACAGCACAGAGATGGGAGATACAGGTGTTAAAAGCCTTGAGTGCTGCCCCTAGAGAGGACAGCTCCAACACAGCCCGCAGAATGAGGATGTATGAGAAGCCAATGAACAGCGAGTCCATACCCATGACCGAAAGGATGATGAAGAGTCCATACACCACATTGACTGTGGTGTCAGTACAGGACAGCTTCATAATATCTTGGTGCAGACAGAAGGAGTGTGTGACAGTATGCGTTCTGCAGTATGACAACCGCTTTAGGATGAAGGGCAGTGGGAAGAAGAAAACAAATCCCCTGGTTAAGGCAGCTAGTCCAATCTTGGCCACCATAGGCCCTGTAAGCACAGAAGCATGTCTCAATGGGTGGCAGATGGCCACAAAGCGGTCAAAAGCCATGGCCAGCAAGACAGCTGACTCCATGGCTGACAGAGCATGGATGAGGAACATCTGGGCCAGGCAAACACTGAACTCAATCTCCTGGATGCCCATCAGGAAAAGGATGGTCATCTTGGGCATGGTGACAGAGGAGAGGATAAGGTCAATGGTGGAAAGCATGGCCAGAAAGAGATACATGGGCTCATGCAGACTCCTCTCCACGCGAATGATGAGGATAATGGCCAGGTTGCCCACAGTGGCCAAGACATACATAAAACACAGTGGGAAAGCCAGCCAGAAGTGTATCTCAGGCCCTACACCAGGGATTCCCACCAGTAGGAAATAGGCTGGGTGGATCAGAGTTCCATTTGAAGCAGCCATGACAGGGACCAAGAGCTATGGCTTCTGCATCCCAAATTCAGAATCTAGGAAATAAAAAAGGAAAAACATCATTCAGTCATGGCTCAGAAAAGAGAAAGGACTTGTACAAAAAAGGCACTGGAACAGTGACAGGTGCAAATAGGACTGAAAACATCTAGAAGTTCTGAACCTCTGCCTCTCTCTGCTCTGACTCTCCTTATATATACTTTCCTGAGCACCCCAGACCTTATCCTTACCCTCCAAGGTCCCAGCACTGCACAAGCAAATTCTAATCCTGTCCTATTAGTCTCAGTGTATCAATGTCCACACATAAGACATGTAAAACAATTTTTCATTTTCAAAGCTGATGTGTCTGACCAGGCCATTGTTCTTGGCCACTCCCCAAGAGAGTAAAAAGGTTTGCACCAAACTTCCACTGTGACCCTGGCTCTTCTGGGGCATGTCAGTGTTAAGGTTAAGGTTTAGGTCCAGAGTCTGAGAGTTCAGTCTGTCATTGCCTTTAAGATCCACTATAACTAGATTTAGGATAGGGACTGGATTTCAAGATGAGCTTATATTTACCTCTGTGTGGTATTTCTCTAATTTCCCTGATAGAATCATCAAAAGTAGCAGCAAACACCATCCCCCTACCTCTGGCCAGGACCTGCTCCAAGCCCAGAGAAACAGAACTTCCAGGGGAAGGGCCCAGAAATATGTGTGGAAAAACAACAAGTTTTCCTTCCCCTACATGATTTTTTTTTTTTAAATCAGAGAAAATTGGGGAAAGTTGTTCTCTCTGGAGAGCTGGAAGGTAGGGGTGAAAAGGAACTAAATTTCCAGTCCCAACAAACAAGAGAACAGAATCTGCCATTGAGATCTCTCAAGGCCAATGTGAGAGTCAGTCCCAAATTGTGCTTGGCTGGGGTATAACATGGAAACTAGATGCAGCGTGGACATGGAAAAGAATCTTTCACTGCTGCTGCCATTACCATCTGAAGGTCATAGGCACACCCCTTCCTCCTCCCTTTCTTCCTGGTGATCTCGCATTCCTCCAGGCTCAATTTTTCTTTCTACACAGACCACTGTTTTCTAAGCCTCTATCCTGAGATTCAGCCATATAACCTAACACCTGCTTGATAGCCTAATTGGTCTCACGCTCATTTGCTCTCAATAAGACCCCTTCCAAACTTATGCCTTGGCTCTGGTCCCAAGCTCAGTGAGTGGACCACCCAGCATCAAGTCAACAAGGTCAGGGCAGCTAGCCCCATCTCCACTTACCTGTCCTTCCACCTCTACATGTGACTTTACTTTTGCAAGTAATTTGTTAGGTCTTTTCCTCTTATTTAACACAAGCTCCCTGCTTATCTCATTAAATCAATCCTTTGCCCTCATTATAAAAAAAAAAAAAAAGCCTTCACCTCCCTGCTTCCAATCCCAGCCTACTGCAATTCTCTTTCCACACCACTGCCTCTAAACAGCAGGATTGGACATATTGAGCAATTCTGGAACCTTGGAGACAAAGTGGGAGCTCCGTAGTCTGCACACAAGGCCCTTTGCAGTGTGGCTCCAATTTAACTTTACAGCCCATCTTCTCAGTTTCCGTCTTTGTTACCAATCACCAGCACAAACAACAACAACAACAACAACAACACACACACACACACACAACCTTGACATTTTCCCCGGAAATTAATTTCCCTTGCCTTACTTCTTAAGTGAAGGGTAGGAAGCTGGAACTCAGGGTCCTATTCAAGGGATCTGCAAAACTAGGAACTGGCCTCAAAGAGGTTTGAAGAAATTCTTCTTTGGGTAGGTCACTGAACACAGGCTAGGGTCTGGGCTACTGTAATCTGGAAAGGCTGCTTATTGTCAGATCTTGCCGAGCAGCCAGACTTATCAGAGGTCCGGATCCTTCCTGTAGTGCGACCTCAGTGCACAATCTGCGTTGATTTCCCAAAGCCAAGGCAAGCCTTGCCCCCTCTGTCTGGTCTAAGCCTGGCACATTCATCATCAATGCCTCTCTGCCCGAGGGCGCTATGCGTATATAGCTTTTACTGGGGACCCTAGAGAGTGCAAGGAGTGACCAGGAGTGAACTGGAAGCCACAGATGCCTAAGGGCAGCTGAGCCCTGACTCCTACCTAATTCTTCTGAGGCCAGTGTGGGAGACTAAGGGGAGTAGTAGTTTCGTGAGGTGGGGAGGAGAGGAGGAATGGTCGGGCTGGAAGAACGGAGTTAACGTAATGGGAGTGTGGACGCGCACCAGAAAGTGCACCTGGGGATACCATAGGGGGCTTTGAAGGCACTATCCAAGGGGATACCAAGCTGCATCAGAAAGTCTCTCGCGTCCTGATGCTGCCCTCTTGTGGTCACGCCGGGGAGTTCAGTCTTGTGGTCGAATGGGGGCAAGGGCTCAGGATCAAGTCTCAAGGACCAAGGAACTAACCTGGGAAGGTGAGCTCCTCCGGGGCACTACCTTTCACACCACGTCTCCCTCCCTTCCCTCTCAAGCCAACCCTTTCTTTTTCGGGTCACCACTCATAGCTCTCCTGTCCCTCCAGAAGGAGACAGTGTAGTGTGGTGGTTTGAATATGAGGCTGAAACACTCATGATATGACCACCCTAAAGCTCAGTTTGATGTGAAAAATAAGATAAGAATTCTCCAATGAGTGTTTTTGCTTATTATTGGTTGAAACAACTGCCAATGGAGTCGGAGGAAACCAACTGAGATAGTGTTACAGCTGCCAGAAGTTAAGAGGGAAGACTATGAGGCCTCTGAACAGGAGGTCGAAAGGTTGCCGGTTCCCTTAACAAATGTTAGGGTGAGGACAGAGTCCAGAAGGCAGCAGAGTGAGGACTGAGTGCATTGGGAGCAAATGGAGAAAGTGGATGGAGATGACTAAGATATTGCTATGTGAACAGAAGGAAGCAGTAAAATGGGCAAGACTTGAATTGATAGCTCCAGACAGAGGTTTGTAAAGGTGCCTTTCAGAGCTAGAAGAGGTTGAACACATGTACATGTTAACAGTATGGAGTTAGTAGGGAGGGCTACCTGTCCTTCATGTCTCATGCTATTGGTGGGGTTCTTCTTGGCTATGACCCAGGTAGTCATATATTACAATAGGAACTATTACTAATTATGGATTACTCACAGCAAGACATTTGGAGGGTTGGCTGCAGAACAAGCCAGGAAAATCCTGTTACTAGTTTTGATGTATAGCATCTGTCCCCTCTGTATAGCAACTGTAAGCAATTCTACTTGATCTCTAGTTTCCATCACCCAAACAGGCCAAACCACTCCCCTAAACTTAAGACATGGTAGTGTCTGTTGGACATGGAAGTCCCTCAAGCACCTTAAACTCAATACTTAACTCATTATTTCTAAGCTCATTGCTCTCATTATCAACTAAGCTTATTATTTCTAATCCTCAGTCTGAACCTTGTTCTGCTTCCTGTTCCTGTCATAATGTCCCCCGAAAGCTCATGTGTTGAAGGCTTGGTTCCCAATGCAACAATGCTTAGAGGTGGGACTTTGGGGAAGAGATTGGATCATGAGGGCTCTGATCTCATCAATGGGATAATCTCTGGGTGGTCTCATAACTGAATGAGCTACTGGGAGGTGGTGGAAGCTGTAGGAGATACGGCTTAGTTGGAGGAAGTAGGTCACTGGGAGCGTGCCCTTAAAGGGTATATCTTGTCCCTAGTCCTTGCTTCCCTTCTTCCCTTTTCCTTTCTTTCTTCGATCATTCCTTCCTTCCTTCCTTCTCCTTCTCCTCTTTCTGGCTGCCATGAAGTGAGCAATTTTGCTTTTCCAGGCCTTCCCCATCCCTGTTACATTCAGCCTCACCCCAGGAGCCAATGGAATTGAGTGCCCATTCACTGAAACTTATAAAACCATAAGCCAAAATAAATCTTTCCTCCTATAAGTTGTTTATTTCAGGTATTTTGTTGCAGCAACAGAAAGCTGACTAACACAATTGCCCAAGCCAGAAACTATCAAGTCATTATTCTGGCATTCTCCCTCTCTCTCACCTCCGAACCATATCCAATTAGTCATTAAGTCCTCAGATTATTTTTTTCTATCTCCTTTGACTTTTCTCCAGTCAAAACCAAGATAATCTTTTGCCTAGATCATCAGAATAGTTTATTCACTGGTCAGCCTCCCTGAAGCGCTTTCCTACCAATCCATTGTCTACACTGTGGCAGCGAGATCTTCCAAACACAAATTCAATTCATAGAAATTTCTCGCTGCTTTAAGAATGGAAGGTGGAAGTTCCTACTACATAACCCAGCTCATTAGACCTCCATAAGCTATCTTAGTGCAAATGGTTTGTTCATCCCTGTCTCTAACCATTCTACCTCTTTCTTTTTGTATGCTAAGTCCAAGATGTACCAGAAGAGTCCACCACCTTAGCGTGGCATGCTCTCTGTCATCTTCTGCCTTCATAAACATTCTCCTCGTGGTAAGAACAATCATCCCCTCCTTGTTCTGATTCATTCTTACCTTCATTTATCTGTTTAAACATCCTTCCTTAGATTTAGGATGCCAATTCAGATACTAGGAATAGAAATAAAAAAGAATAGATGCCATACTGAATCATTACGATGAAGAGGTCTGAGAGCAAAGATAGCAAAGGTAGAGATTCTAGAGTTAGCTTCTAGAGCCAGGTTTGGGAGTAAGATCTGGGTTGAATAAACCCGATATAGGCAGGAGTGAAAACTCCACTGGAGTGGACCTGCAGGGTAGTGTGATGATGTTGCTGCCTGCATCATCAATGAATTACTGAATATTCTTTAATATGTCCTTTTCCTATTTAAAATAGGTTCCTGTCATTTTTTACTGTTATTTTGGTTGGCCTCCATCTCCTGCTCCCTGCCTCAATCTTCTGCTATCCACATCCATGGCAATGGGTCAATAAAATCACACACTACACTATCATGAGGGAACTATATAATCTTTTCCACTATAGAGCCTATGTCTTCTTTTTCCACACCTCATGAATAATTATATAATGCAATTATATTGTTGGTCACATAACATTTTTTCAAAGTAGAAGTTTTAATGGCATTTTAAAAATATTTTTTGCATTGTGGTCATACAGCAAACCTAAAAAATTATACGTTTAAAAATTTAAATGATATTTAACCAGGTGTGATGGCACACACCTGTAATCTCAGAGGCTTGAGGGGCTGAGGCAGGAGGATCTCAAGTTCAAAGCCAGCCTGAGCAATAGCAAGGCGCTAAGCAACTCAGTGAGACCCTGTCTCTACGTAAAACACAAAATAGGGCTGGGGGTGTGGCTCGGTGGTTGAGTGCCCCTGAGTTCAATCCTCGGTACCAAAAAAAAAAAAAAAAAAAAAGATATTTGGAGAAAAATAAATTCAAAACTGTTCTTATGGTTTTTCTAATAATTAACGAATGAAATAAAAGCACCATTGTGATTTATGGAAGGTAGCCTGACATATTTAGAGAAAATTTTATACTCCCCAGTAAATGAATTAAGAAGCAATGCAACGGGGGCTGGGGTTGTGGCGCAGTGGTAGCGTGCTCGCCTAGCACGCGGGAGGCACTGGGTTCGATCCTCAGCACCACATAAAATAAAATAAAGATATTCTGTCCACTTACAACTAAAAAATAAATATTAAAAAAAGCAATGCAACAAGCCAGAAAAATAAGACAATGAAGGTAAATTAAACAAATCAAAGGAAAATAACAATAAAATTAGAACAAATATGTTAAAATAATAACTAACAATTTTTTGAATGGGACAATCAACTAAATAGACCTCTGAAAAAAATATAGGTCTCTCAGAAAAAAATGTAGTGAACTGTTAGTAAACGCATAATATCAGGGACCAAAATCCAGAAAAAAAAAATACTCAAATAGAGGAAAATGAAAATAAAGTTATTCCTTTCTGTAATTCAATGTCCATAAATGATGGAGACATTGGCACTTGAAGAAAAATAACTTACTAAAACAGATTTAAAGTTTAAATAAATCTAATTAAACATTAATACAATGAATTCTGAAGCTATTTGTTTTCGTTTTAATCTGACATAACATTGACATCAAAACTAGTAACAGGATTTTCCTGGCTTGTTCTGCAGCCAACCCTCCAAATGTCTTGCTGTTAGTAATCCATAATTAGTAATAGTTCCTATTGTAATATACGACTATATTCTGATACATATTTTTATTTATTTGTTTTTACATCTCACACACAACATACATATATGCTACTATATTCTCATTTGTAGTGTCTCGCACTGAAGGTTACAAAGGTCCTCTCTTTGCTACTCACTATCTGTTGGGACTCTTAAACCCTAATACACACTCTTGGTGACCTCCCAACCCAGAAGCACTTTTGGAAAGGTTCTCCACCTCCTCTAGACAGAATCCTAGGTCTCAGCTCTAAACTCACCTCCATCCTCAATCTCTTTCCTCTGCCTAAGTGATGCTCAATAAGTGTTTTCAGTGGCTGTTTTCAAAACTTAAAAATGAAAAATAAATGGCTAGTTTCAATAATTCATTTACTATTTCATTAAGGTAGACATTTATCCAGACCCAGGTGACAGTCCATCTCAGACCTCAGTTACCTCTTTTCTTCCTTTTGCTTATGGTCCTATTTGTTTCAGGAATTTTCTGAGCCTCGCCCTTCAGAATTTCAACCATGGCCTAAGCTCTGACAATGGCATGAGGATTCAAAGAGTGTCGGTCTTAATGAGGTATCATTTGGAACTGGGCTTCAATTAAAGGATTTCCTGGTTACTGTCTATATTAGATATAACTTTACTTGTTTATGTGGTAAAGACCTAAGTATTTTTCAAAAGGACATAGCCCTAGAAGTACAAAGAAAAACCCAGGCCATTGTCTTAGGAAGCATTGTGTGTGTGTGTGTCATGTGTGTGTCTGTTTGAGTGAGGGAGTATCTGCTGTGTAAAAAAAAAAAAAAGTTTTAAAAATGGAAGTTTATAACCAAAGATTCCACTTCTCCATAATTTCCCAATATTTGCTCCTAATTCTGAAGTTGGGTTATTGAAATAGTGGTGAGAAGCTTCCTGTAGAAGCAAAACCAAAGAGTTTTCCAGGAAAAGCAGGAGGGTTTTTAAATCCAGTATGTGACTCGGGAGCCATGAGAGATTGCAGGTCTTGCAAGGAACTTCGGAATCCACTAAATACGTTTTTTTTTTTTTTTAATAAACCTTTTAAGCGGCTCTGGGCGCGGAAAGAGGCCGATAATACTGTGCCCTAGAAGCTGCCAGAACTCCGGTTCCCTTCTCCCATAGGCTAGGGTTATCCAGATTCCTGTCTATGATTGGTTGCTTCTGCGGAAACGTCACCAGCCGGGCGGAGCCGACGCCTGGACCCTTCCCGCTCTCATTGGCGCTGGCGCCGAGTGCGAGGCCTGCCGCGCTGTGGAGTGCCGCCTAGGCTCTGTAGACCGCCTGGGCCTCGGTCGCGGGGTTCAGGCCCCTGGACCTAGGTGCGCTGGACGGGTGGGTAAGTGCTGCGTTGGCACTGCGCTGGTGTGGGACCAGTCGCTTCCAACGCTGCAGACACTGAGCCGCCAGAACTGGGCGTCTCCACTTTCGATTTACCCTGCCAAGTACTAATCCAGGTGAAGGGAGGTGGATAGACAGCCGTGACCCTTTAGAAAACAGAAATCCTACAAGATCACCTTAGTCGCCCCCATCAGCTAGCTGCCCTCGGCACCTGCCCAGCGCCCTAAGGTCAGAAGATTACTGTACCCTGCAGCTCCTCAGCCCCGAGGTTACCGCTTTCCCCTCTGCCTTCTCCCGCTGGGCTTTTGCCTCCAGAGTCTTCTTCCAGGCTCTGATCCCTCCCCTCAAATGTCTTTCTCAGACCTGTGTCCTACTCTGCCAAAGGCACAATTGAAACAACTAAACGTTTAATTATTTAAGGTTTGTAGAAGTAATTTATGTATAATAAAAAATAAAACATGAAAGCATATCTTCTACTGAAGAGCAATAATTATCCATTTCCTGAATCTTTGCAGAGGCCACCACTTTTTTAACTTTTCCATGTTATACCTTTTTATGACTCTAAGTCAAAATAATATGCATCCACTCACCTCAATTCTTCATTTATTTTGATATTTCTTTGCCTCACTTTCCTACTGCCACTGTCTCCTCAATTTTCAGTTGCTAATTTGGTTCTTCTGTTAATCTTTCTAGCCCTAAATAATACATGTCAACCTCTATTTATTTTATGAGCTTCAGGCAGTGTTATTGGTGCCCCCCCCCCCCCCCCCCCCCCCCCCCCCCCCCCCCCCCCCCCGCCTTAGATGAGGATTTCATATTTGCTCCACTTCTAACCTACTATCAGCTGAACTTCAACATTTATACTTAATTCTCAAGCACTCAAATATTGAGGCACTGTTCTTGGCACTGGGAAAATAGTAGTGAACAGAACAGACAATATCCCTATCCACATGAAACTTCTAGTGTGCAAAGTAAGACAGTCAATAAATACTTGGCAAATGATGTTAGAGTAGGATCATGGAGACATTATTTCCAGCTGGGAGAAGAGCATGAAACCGTATCAGTTATAATGAATGGACATGAAATCTGCAGGACAGTGTGGAAGTTTATCCATTTGCTAGCCTGGCACTGGTGCTGTTTCAATATTGAGGGAAGAACACTTTCCACAGGATCCCTTTGATAGTTTGTACTGAGCTGGAACTGAGTGCTGGGGCACCAGAGAAGTTCTTGTGTTGGTTAGTACTTTAGCAAAATTGGATTCCTTAGTTTGGTACCACTAGTGGATGAAGAAAAAGCAGGAGGCAGGAAGATCTGACCTGCTGATATCTTCTCAGAGTCCTGCATTATTTACTAACCTGCTTCCTCAGGAAGCCCTCCTGGATGAAACTAAACCACAGTGATTTCTTTCTTTTGTCTTGAATTTGTATTTTACCTTGAAATCAGAGAGGTAAGGTAATTTTCCTAAAATAGAATAGTGGAGCCCTGGGTCAAGCGTCTGTGAAATGAGAACAACAATAATGATTTCTATCTAGAGCTGTGAAATGAACAGTTAATCTGTGTAAAGTGCACAGAACAGTGCCTAGAATATAGTATAAGTGCTCAAGGAGTGCTTGCTATTATTATTAATTTATGCTCTCAATTACCTATAATTATAAAAGCATTTGGCGTTTAGAAACTACTTTTTTCCAGGTGTGGTAGCACATTCCTGTAATCCCAGTAGTTCAGGAGGCTGAGGCAGGAGGATCACAGGTTCAAAGCAGCCTTAACAATATTGTAAAGAACCTACTGAGACCCTGTATCAAAATTAAAAATAAAAAGGGATAGGGATTTGGCTCAGTGGTTAAGCACCATTGGGTTCAATCCCTGGTACACCCCCCCAAAAACTACTACTTCTATGCCAAGCTAGTTTATTCATTCAACAAATACTTATTGGGCAACATTTGCATGGGAAGCACGTTTAAGTGCTAAGGATACAGCATAAACCAGCATGACCCTTCCCTCCACAGACTTTATCACATAACAGAAGCTTTCAAAATAAATGAATAATGCCCAGTGAGCCAAGAGCCTACTATCGACCATGCAAGTTCCATGTCCATGTGTGGCCCTGGCAAAAATCTTAGGTTTTTTGGTTTTGTTTTGTTTTTTTTTCTGGAATAATGGCTTTATCGGTATGGGTTTGATTATCACTAAAGTGCAAAATATAAGAAAATAAATTATGCATAAAAGTGAAGGGCTTCTGAAATAGGCCTTTTTGTACCTTGAAGTATATAAAAACACACACAAACAGACCAGAGTAAGGCTGGAAGTATTTATGGCCTTACTCTGACAACTGAAGTAGCACATTTTATGTGACCTTACCCTAGTTCAAGACAAACTGATGTTTTATAAAGCATAACTGCAGAGGGAATGGTCTAGTAGTACAAACCCAGAAGAGAACCAGAGTTGATCAAATGAATGAAAACTGAGAACTCTCAAATTCCATCCACTTAGGCATCCCAACCTGTCCCTTATGTGGCATGAGTAATGTGACCTAGTCAGAACTTCAGCTAAGAAGGTCACTGCTCATTAAATAAAGTCAGTAAAGGATCCAAAGCAGAGATTTTTTTTTTTTTTTTGGTCACTATAATTTTTATTGATCTGTTCTTTTACCTTTTTCTCTTGTTTTTCTTTTATTCTTGAAGGCTTCAGTACTTCTCCCTAGTTTCATTCATGTTGAGGAAGGTATGAGAAGGAACCATGGATCCCATAGCCTTGGTAGAAGCCATTGTGGAAGAAGTGGCCTGTCCCATCTGCATGACTTTCCTGAAGGAGCCTGTGAGCGTTGACTGTGGCCACACCTTCTGCCATAGCTGTCTCTCTGGACTCTGGCAAGTCCCAGCAGAATCCCAGAACTGGAGTTGCACCTGTCCCCTTTGTCGAGCTCCTGTCCAGCCAAGGAACCTGCGGCCTAATTGGCAGCTGGCCAGTGTTGCAGAAAAAGTTCGTTTGTTACAGCAATGTCCAGGAATGGGGCTGAAAGGCGATGTATGTGAGCTCCACAGGGAACAGATAAAGATGTTCTGCAAAGAGGATGGACTGATAATGTGTGAGGCCTGCAGCCAGTCCCCAGAGCATGAGGCCCACAGTGTCCTGCCCGTGGAGGATGTTGCCTGGGAGTACAAGGTGGGAGATAGAGCCTGGCCATTGCGTATCATGGGTGTGACTGCCTCCTCATTTGGCCATGTCCAAAACAAGTGCCAACCCCAGAGACTGAGAGCCAGCTTCTTTGGCACCCAACACCCACCTCCCTGGAATCTGGCACATTGAGCTTTTCTTGTATTCATGAACTTCTTTGATTTTCTTCCTCCCACTTCCTCCACATCCCACCCCAAATCCCAACATGGCTTAATGTCCACCCCAAATATTTTTTCAGTACTGATAGTTTGAAGGATATCAGTTTAACTCATCTGACTTGGATGAGTTTTGGTGTGAGGCTATTAGTTAGTAGTCATAGCTATAATTATCAGAACCTTTAAACTTCTAGCAATGCCACAAGAAATGACTTGACATTGGATAAGTCACTTTAACTCCTTCATTTTATGGACAAAATAGGCTTAGAAATTTAGAATCATAATAATTGATTTTAGAACTGGAAAGAACCATAGTAAGTCACTTAGGATTGACAAGTGCCAGTTTTGGTTTAAGCACTAAATGTGTACTAATACTGCATCTATGTTTTCAGATCTTCTCTGACTTTAAATTAGTTAAAGGAAGAGCAAAGGCTAGTCTTCAGTTTTTTGCTCTATGGCCAGTGTTCTTTCTCATTTCCCAACTCCTGTTATGTATGGGATTAGGGTCACCTCTGTCACGTCTGCTCCTTTTTTGTAGTCACCCTTGTCAGCTTCCAGCCTCCAGGCTGCTCCTTGCTCTTTTCTCGGAGGCCCATGCTAATGGTTCTTTATCAGAACCATTATCCCAGTGATTTGGTGATCAACAATCCTGGTTCTAATCTTAATTCTTTTTCCTGGAGTTGAGATTAGAAATAAGACTATAAGATAAATACCCTGAATTAGCTTTATTTTTCCATCTGGGAAGAATTTCTAAAACATAGAAGTATATACTTTCTTTGAGAATATTAGAATAAAGATGAGGTCTAACATTAAACATGGGGCTTAAGACTGGGCTAAATCCCAGCCATTTATTAGCTGGATGACTTTAGGTTAACCTCAGTTTTCTTACCTATAAAATGGGGATAATGCCAAAGTATTAATGCATGTTTAGCGCTTAAGCTATATGTGACACTTGGTAAATCTTTAACAAAATCATCACAATTCTAAGTCATATTAAAATAACTCTTTCCAGTAGAAATCCCTTGCATTTCTATTCTAAGAAAATGCTTCTTGCCTTTAATGTGCATATGAATCACTCAGCGATCTTGCTGAAGTTCAGATTCTCATTTGAAAAGTATGTGATGCAGCACAAGATTCTGCACTTCTAACAACCATCCAAGCAATGCTAGTGTTGCTGACTCTGGACCACACTTTGAGTAGCAGGTTTCTGGGACAATAGGATAACAAGACAGATAAGAATAAAATTAGGCATGAATAGGAAAACCAAGGATATTTTTTCTAAGTTTGTAATAGGCCTTTTCTTCTACTTTATAGACACTTAGGCACTGTGGGAGTTGAAATGATTTTTAGCTCAGAGATCTACCCTGCATGTCATCTGGCCAAGTCCACTCCCTCTATGGCATTCCCTTTTCTCCCAGCATCTGTTCAGACTCTAGTTGTCTGAGATTCACTGGTTTTCCCATTACCTACCAGTGTTAAGAAGCTTTTTTTTTTTTAATCATCGTGAGGTGGCCTTATCCTTTCTTTTTTTATTTATCTTTTACAGTGGAAACTCCATGAGGCTCTGGAACATCTGAGGAAAGAACAAGAAGAGACCTGGAAGCTGGAAGTTAGTGAGAAGAAACTAACTGCCCAATGGAAGGCAGGTTGCTACCTGGGGAAAGAAGTTTATGTCATCCCCTTGTTGTCCTGGAGCTGGCTGTGGTAGCTTCCCATCCCTGTGTAACAGAATGTAGGGCTTGAAGTCAGAGAGCCTAGGGTACCAATACCAGCTTTCCCTTTACCTCAGGCCATAGAATTTTCCACCCATTTCTTGATTGTGATTAGAGATACCTCTGATCTAAGGCCTCATATACATGATAGCTCATGGTAGTGTGGCTTGTCTAATGCTAGTAAATCATAATTTCCATTTCACTTTCCCAGTTAGACAATAGTTGCTATGAGTACAATTATTAAAATATTAGAAAATGACCTCTGAAATACACTTGAATCTGATAAACATGAAACTATCAGAAAGGTTGATCAAGAAAAGGTAACACTCGAGTGATATAAAACAGTACATGGAACAGATAAAAAACCAGCAAGAGGAAACACCATCAATCAGTATAGTTCATTTACACTGCTTTAGCAAGTGTACATGTAACCCATCTGATTATTATTAAAATGGAAAATAGTCTAGCTGTTATAGTACCAGTATATTGGATCCTACTGTGGTCAATAATAGTGGTACAGGTTGAATATCCCTAATCCAAAAAATCTGAAATCCAAAGTGTACCAAAATCCAAAACTTTCTGAGCACCAACATGATGGGTTGCATTCAAAATGTAGGAACATTAAAAATTATTATATAAAATTACCTTCAGGCTATGTGTATAAAATATATATGAGACATAAATGAAATTTTTGTTTAGACTTGGGTCTCATTCCCAACATATCACCTTACATATCTGAAAATATTCCAAAATTCAAGAAATCCCAAATCTGAAATACCTTTGGTCCCAGGTATTTCGGATAAGGGATATTCAAGCTATAAAAGAGACCCAGAAGAATGCCCTGAAGCTGTGAAAGAATAAAGGTAGGAACAGTAGTGTCCTTTATCTTTGCCTCCACAGTGCATAGCACATGGTTGTACCAGACATTCCACAGTATGTGCATGCACACATGCCAATGTCCCCAATTCTGGGTGACCCTTATACCAAAAATATCAGTGCTGACTCCAATCTTTCCTCCATAGATACAGGTGGAAACCCGAAAGCAAAGTATCATGTGGGAGTTTGAGAAATATCGTCAGTTACTAAATAATCAACAGCCACCAGGTCGGCAGCTAGAGATGGAGGCAGCTGCAGCTCTGGCCAGCCTAGAACAGGAGGAAGGAGAGACTATGCATAAGCTAGACTTGAGTCATAATGAGCTCAACCAGCAGAACCGGGTCCTGTGGAAGATGGTCGCAGAGTTGGAAGAGAGGTATCAGAGACCTGCCCGCTGGATGCTACAGGTTGGTGCCACCTTTCCCTGGGAGGCCTGAGTGGGAGAAGATAGACTGAGACTCCAGGAGAGAGGATTAGCTGGTCTTCCATGCAGCCTGTCAGCACTCTGCCTGCCACTTAGGGACCCTATATGTCCTAGTTAATACCTACTGTTCTTTCCCTGGTTGGGTGATGGTCTCATAGCCAGCTCTTCCTCTCAACCAGGGATAGGACAGCAAGTACTCAGGCAGCTCAGTATCATTCCATTTTGTCCCCTCCACACTGGGAATCTTGAGATGGAGCCTGATGTGGGCCAATGCAGCCAGCTCTGCTCTGCTGCCTTCTCACAGATTCTGCTGTAGCCTCACTCAGCTTTTCTCCACTTCACTTTGAGAAACCCCTCCCAGAGTTCAATGTCTTGTCTGGTCCCTCCAAAGCACTCATGTGCTGCATTTTTTTTCTCCTTCTAGGGTATTCAGGAAGTCTTAAACAGGTACGTTCCCATCCTTGGAGCCTTTAGGCAGCCCTATAGGGGAAAGAGGAGCCAGAGCCACAAATGGAAAAGGAAAATGATGTAACAGAAAGTAGACACTGATCCAGTCTCTACCCCCTTCCCTTATATTGGCTAAAAATATTTTGTTGATCTTTCCTTTTTCGTCTTGGTACTTGATCAAATTTATTTCAGGTATTACCAATGAGAATTTTAGGTAAAGTTTATAAAATATGTGGTTTCCAGTAAATCACCCAAGAGCAAGGAAAGACTGCTTAGAGGCTCCAGCCTTTCTCCTTTACAGTGTTTCCTCTTCTGGTACCAAATACATACCTAAACTCTCACATAGCATGGAGGTCTGAGAGTTCTCATTTCTAATGTCACAATATGAGACTCAACCAAATCATCATAATAGCTCTGCTTTGCTAGGAAGGTGCACCTTGCTAATGGTCCCTGGCCACGCCCCTCTTCCACATTCTAAGGAAAAGCCCATGTGATAGAGCCAGGATTCTTGGCCCCAATATTAACCCTCCTCTATCAGGAGCAAGTCTTGGAGCCTGCAGCGGCCAGAACCAGTCTCCCTAGAGCTGAAGACCGACTGCCGGGTCCTGGGGCTGAGAGAGATCCTGAAGACATATGCAGGTAATATTACCATAGGCAGTGGGAGGGATCTCTCCCACACAAGTGAAATAATTCAGTACTGTCTAGATGCCCATCACTGAGAAACCTGTGGCTGGATTTATCAGAGAGATCTCCCAGGTGGCCCTTGCTCTATATTAGTGTTACAACCAGGATCTCTTTCCCTAGCGGATGTGCGCCTGGATCCAGATACTGCTTATTGCCGACTCATCGTGTCAGAGGACAGAAAATGCGTGCGCTATGGAGACAGTCAGCAGGAACTGCCTGACAACCCTGAAAGATTTTACCGCTATAATATTGTCCTCGGCAGCCAGTGCATCTCCTCAGGCCGGCACTACTGGGAGGTGGAGGTGGGAGACAGGTCTGAATGGGGTCTGGGAGTGTGTACAGAAAATGTAGACCGGAAGGAGGTAGTCTATTTATCTCCCCACTATGGATTCTGGGTGATAAGGCTGAGGAAGGGAACCGAGTACCGGGCAGGCACTGATAAATACCCACTCCTGTCCTTGCCAGTTCCTCCTCGCCGGGTGGGAGTCTTCCTAGATTATGAAGCCCATGATATCTCCTTCTATAATGTGACTGACAATGGCTCCCACATTTTCACTTTCCCCCATCATCCCTTCCCTGGACGCCTCCTGCCCTATTTTAGTCCTTGCTACAGCATTGGTGCCAATAACACTGCTCCTCTGATCATTTGCTCCCTGGATGGTGAGGACTAGTAGAGCCACCATCCTACCAGAGCCCTTGAAATTTGGCCTGGCCCACAGGAGTGTTGAGGATCCTGCCACTGAGAAGTGTCCCCTTGAGCCAAGCCTAGAATCTAAGGACTCCTCTGCTCAACCCTATGGTTTCTTGGTACTGGGCCAAAGTTTGTCACTAAACCACTCATGTGGAAGAGTGGAGTCCCAGTCAAATGCTCACTGTGACCCATGAGGGAAAAGTGGCAGGGCCAGTGGTAAGGCTCAGAACAGGGCTCAGATAGCTGTTGGTGTAAGGATCAGGACTTTGTCCATTCTGTAGCTCACAGCCCTCTTCCCTGGTCTCTAATGCCATAATTAAGTCAGTGAGGATGACGAAGTGGTTCCAATCTTTAAACAGGGTTTACTAATGAGCCTAAAAATAATGTCCCATTGCCATCCCCCTCCTGAGCATGAGCTGAGCAAATCGTTGTCCCTCAGATTCTAAGACTTGTGTCCTAGCCCAGCCCTTTTCTCTAAATGGCAAGATCAGAAAACCTGTGAGCCTTAGTTTTTATTTTCACTTTGTGGATGAGAAAAATGAAATGGCCTCGAAGCAAGTTATTTCTTACAAAGCAACAAATAATTTTTAAATCCCTTTAAAAATTATATAGTGATTTTTCACATTCAAATGAAACAAGTGACAAACTTGCTTCTAAGGTCACATGTCAGCATATCATTCACAACATTTGGGTCTGAAACTTCTCACATATTTGAGAGGTGTTAAGTGTACTCCTTGGAAAAATGGGCATAATTTGGCTCAAAACAACATATGTGCCTACTCCATAGAGTTGTTGAAAAGATCCCAGACACCAGCCATGCCATTGTTCCTTTCTCAGGGATAAAAGGTGGCAAACCTCACATTCAACATGTGGTAACCTTCCCACCTGCCTGTGGTGCAGCCAGCATCTTCACAGCAGCACCTTTGTTTCTTAGGGCTTCTCCCGATACTCTGCAGCCATTTAGACAGAAAGGTGCCCGTGCCAGGGCACAGGGTAGGCTACTGAGTATATTATGCATCTGATTCTGTGTGTTTATCTTTGGAATAGAGTGGGATCTGTGACCTCAGCTTACAAAATAAAGATAATGGAAAGAAAAATAAAACATAAAACAAGTAAACAGAGAGGAAAGCTCATCTACCAGCTAGTTAGGCTAAAATTTTGATCTTTCAGTGTCACCAAGGGAATATTCATTCTTCCTTTAACTTCATAGTATTCTTTTCTCTGCAGCTATAGGAGAGGGAAATAAGTATAAAAAGAACAGGACTAGACACAAAATGCCAGTTTGGGGTCATATGTTATAATGACAGGGAATACATACCATATATTGTACTGTTCACCTTAGATTATTGTGTGTAGCAGGAAAGGTTGTACAAAAATAGTTTACTACAAGTCATAAGATTATGATGTGGAAGTGATTATGGCTAGAAACAAACTTCAAGGCAAGCCAAGTATTTGAGAATTATTGGCTCTGCCTATTGTGAGGGCTACAGTGTGTACAAAATTGCATGTTGTCCCTGTGAGGCATTACAACACATCCTCTGGTACAGTTTATCCTTGAAGGTAGTGATTGTTAGTTTAGGATAGGAGAGAGTAAAATCGAACCTAGGTTAGATATACACAGACATAGCTGCTTCCAGTTGGTCATAAGGAATATTAAAAATTGCCTTTCTATGTTGATTGTATTGGTTATTTACATATGAAGGTCAAACAGGCCAAAATAAAGAAATTTATTCTACCATCATGCTTCCAAATTGCTTCTAGGGAATTAGCAAAAAATTAATTAAATTTTAAAAGGAGGGGGTTGGTATTACTATCAGGAAATGAGCTGGTAAGTCAAAGACCTGGTCCTGACAAAAGGTTGGGCTGAGTTACATTAGACGGACCATATGTCTTTGTGTGAGAACTCCCTGGGAAATAGAATTAAGAAATAGATTCTTAGAAAGTGGTTGTGTCCATGGACACTTAGTAAAATTAGCAACACTGATTTGCCCCCATCTTCTTTTGCTATGGTCTTTTCAGAACAAATCTTGGAAGGACTCTAGAAATAAAAAGGAAAATTAGGTGATAAATTTATTCAAACCTAGAATGAATTAAGGAATGAAATGACCTCAAATGTAATGAACTATTTTCTGATTGTTGGTTGTTTGCTACAATATATACATTCAAGTACATTGATTATTTGTTAAAAGAATTACAAGGTTAAATAATGCTATACTGTTATTTCACACTGTCTGATTTTTAAGATCAGACAAAAAGACAAATTTTTTCATGCATGAAAACCCTTCTCTACAGGGTATTTGATTATACTTCCTTTCTAAGTATTGCATAAAGACATGACTAGCCAGGTACGGTGGCACACGCCTGTAATCCCAGCACTTTGGGAGACTGAGACAGGAGGATCACTAGTTCAAAGCCATCCTCAGCAATGGCGAGGTGCTAAGCAACTCAGTGAGACCCTGTCTCTACACAAAACACAAAATAGGGGTACTCAACCACTGAGCCACATCCCCAGCCCCGAGTTCAATCCTCAGTACCAAAAAAACAAAGACAAGGACCTAATGTGTTTGGTTCAGCATTACTCTCAGTCTAGTACTCTGTATATATGTGTGTGTTAAATATTTAAAAATCTAAGTGAAGGAATTTTTATCCAAGTGCCTAATTTTAAAAAAAAGTTCTTCTTGCCTCAAAAAGGCAATAAAAGCTACATGGTACTCTAAGTAAAACTAGATGATACTGAATGATAGTTCTGTTCAATACTGATTTGATGGATAACTTCTCTCATTGTGATTCTCAAAAGTGACTTCAACTGGAAGTAGTAGTTGTGATGGGGGTAAAGTGCCTATACTGCTCCCTGTTGACATTTCCAGCTTAATGTGATCAATCCCTATAATGCTTTTCCCAGACTTGTTTTGCCAACAGATGGGGATGCCATACTAAGCTTTGAGAAGACAGTTACTAAAATGTTAAAATGTCTGAGTCTTAGAAAAGGAGGAGACACAGGAGCAAATTCATGAGTTTCAAACTCTCCACAGGAAATACAATCTAAAATTTTTCAAATAAGATTGGTGATCACATAAAATCCAAACAGTATGGGTCCCAGGCACTAATTAAATGAGGACACATCACTTCATGCAGTGGAGCAGAGCCGTATCTCATGTACTATGAGAAGCACAGGCTTTTCTGTTTGGAGGTAGCCAAGGCAAGGAACCAGGACACTTTGAGAAGTATGTAGCTCAATAAATATTTGAGTAGCAACAGTGGGTCACCATAATTTCAGAGATTGCGAACCTGAAAGAAACAAAGCTGTTAGGACAACTGTCCCAATAGAAGTGCTGGGAAGAAATCTGTTTTAGTTGCAAGCTAGACTGGAACTTTGTTGCTTTACTTCATATTATTTAATGCATCACATATTCTTTGATTTAATGAATATATTCAATTCTTCAGGTTGCTTATGCAGAAAGAATGACTTTTCAAAATGAAAATCTTAACTATGTTTGATAACCTTATAATCTTGTTTCATTCTGTTTACGGGTTACAGGAAGAGAGTTTCTTTTCGTTGCTCTTTGGTACATCATTATAAGATTTTTTTTTTTGGTACCGGGGATTGAACTCAGGGGCACTCGACCACTGAGCCACATCCCCAGCCCTATTTTGTGTTTTATGTAGAGACAGGGTCTCACTGAGTTGCTTAGTGCCTCACCGTTGCTGAGGCTGGCTTTGAACTCGCGATTCTCCTGTCTCAGCCTCCCTAAGTGCTGGGATTACAGGCTTGCGCCACCACACCCAGCTCATAAGATTTTTAAGAGGCTGGCTTCTACTCTGTTGGTATTCAGAAATAGAAAACGTTCTTGGTAGGTAAACAGATCAAATGTTAGTAAAAGCTATGGATGCTAAGTTAAGCAGATCTATTTGAAAAGAGTGGATATATTACTAGTTTACACAGGGCTACAGTTGTAATATGACCTAGAACTACCTCTTAAAATTATGGAAATATGTTTTGAGTGCATTTTTAAGTACATGTGTTGTGTCAAACGTTATGTGCTCTCCATTCACTATTTCACTGAACTTTCAGTACCATCTATAAGTTATCTTTGTTTGCACCATCACTAGAAAAAAACTGTTAAGACCCATAGAACCACTTCCTTTCAACAGTTTCTTGCACTTTGAATTTTAACATTATTAGAAATTATCTTTTTATTAATATTTTCAAGGGCACCAGAGTTGAATGTATGTCTTTTGCATATGAGGTCTTTTTCCTCCTAAAATATATACTCAGTTTAACAGATTATGAAAGAGTAAATTGAAAACAAAAATATATATGTATCCAGAGACCCAGAAAAAGGTTTGCATACATATAACAATAAAAAGAAATGGCACTTTTCTTTTTATCTAAGTGCAAACCACCCGAGTGGTGTTCACGAGAAGTACCTCTGTTATATTGGATTTCTCTCTCTAGCTCAATCTCAAAACACCTAGGTAGGAGGATTAGTAAGCAAAAAAAAAAAAAGATGTCCAAAGTCAAACTCACATAGCCTTGCTCCTGTTGCTTAAAAACAAAAAGATGGTAATTTGCACACTAACTTCAACTAGCTTACCAATAGGGGATGAGTTAAAAATGTGTACAAGTATCTTATAAAACTTAATGATGGGATGTACCTTGATGTCCAAGGTGAATTGGAATCAGAGAACCAGAGAAACATTTTATCCTATGTAAATAGTTTGCTTGCTTTGGTCCAGATTTCTCTTTTCAAGTACATTTTGTTGGAAAATGGCCACCGTGATTGATCTCAAGTTTGGATTCCAGTTCATCTGAGGAGATACATTTGGCTGGAGATTGATTGATTCTTGTCTAGGTATGAGCATATAACAACTTGAGTGAAGTCAACCAGGGATCCAAGAAGAGGGTCATATAGAAAAAAAAAATTCTCCCATATAATCACATGAGGAGAGGGACAATTCTGAGAAAATCAGGCAGGTGAATTTATAGTAGTTGGGCAGGGGGATATATACACTAAGTTTTTCAATATACAGAACCACATGTTATGAATGTTCTCATGTATATTTTCACATGTATATTCATATAAATATTCATATTTATGGATATATATATTCTAACCCTACCCTCTAACTAGGTCCAAATCCTAACACTAAGAGTAGACATGAGACAATTTTTATTAAATATTATATATGTTTATATAAATATTCATACTTACATTGACATCTACATTTACAGTTCCACATATAAATGATATATGTGTTCACATTCATTTGCATATTTATGCATAAATATATTCATATATTTGAGTAGATGACCAAACTGTAACTATACATGTATCATTAAATTCATTCATATATAAAATACTTACACATTTTTGTATAGATTTTCACATTTTCAAACAAAAATGCATGTATGTGGATATGTTTGTTCTAACGCTAACCCTAATGAGCCCAAAATTTAGTCCTTAAGCCTGACACAACCCAAACCATGGAAGCATTTTTATATAAAAATATTTCAATGCATATTTGTACATGCATTGACATAAGTATTTATATACTCACACATAATTTACCTATATGTTCATAAACATTCATTTGCATAATCATGCCCTATAATTTATTCACACAGTAGCTGTGCATCTTATACTAAGATTTTCCATATCCAGAACCACACATTTTAAATGTTTTGTGTGTACTTTCACAGGTATATTCATAAAAATATTTCTATTTACACATATATATGTCCACACCCTAACCCTAAACCTAACCCTACCCTCTAACTAGGTCCAAATTCTAACACTAATGTAGACTTGAGACAGTTTTAATAAAAATTGTGTTTAAATTCACACTCATATTGACATACATTTATATATTTATATAAAAATGATATTATATAGTCATTTGCATGTATATCCATAAATATGAATATTTATACAAAGTTTAGGCCTGGCATTAGTTGTTAGAGTTACAACATGCATATCCACATATATGAATTTTATGCAAAAATACATACAAAAACATACACATTTTTATATATATACACATATATATACACACAGATTAATTTTGCAATTGCTCTATAATTACTGTTTGGCCTACTCATGGGTATGAATATGCAAATGAGCATATACTTTCACCCACGACCTGCATGAAGATGGAATAAGTAACCCTCAGAGGTGTAGGGCAGCTGGAAACAGTCTAAAAATGTAATATGAAGAAATAATAACTGAGCTATTTCCCAAGCCCTGCTTTAAGAGTGCTTGCTTTGCATGCAGAAGGCCCTAGGTTCAATCCTCTGCCCATACTTATTTCTTGTTCAGATACAAGTTGAATGAAACCATTAAAAATGGTGAATCATCCAACTTATTTTCTTTCTAGTAGTTAAAAATTTAGATAAGAATATTCTTCATGGCTTCTTATAATTTCTGTAGTGCCAGGCATACCAGTTTGGCTCTGTAGATCTCTAAAACTAGGCAGTTCACATAAATGCTCAAGGAAGGAACAGTCCATGGGCTCATGAACTCTGACTGGAATGGTGAAAAAGGCAAATTAGCAAACTCCATATTCTCTCATGTATTTGTTTAGTCCTCAGGCCATAGATGATGGGGTTCAAGGTGGGTGGAATGACCAAGTACAAGTCAGCTAACAGCACCTGAGTGTGAAGAGGCATTGTGCCCTGTCCTAGCCAGGGTATATAGACTGATACCATCCCAGGTAGATAGTACAAAGCCATGACCCCCACATGGGAGCCACATGTGCTTAATGCCTTCCACTGAGCATTCTTCGAGGAGAGACCAAACACTGCCCTGAGAATCAGGATATAGGAGGCAGCAATAAAGACTACATCAGAGCCAACAATAATGGAGGAACCAATTAAACTGTAGAGACAGCTGGGCATGGGGTCAGCACATGCTAATTTGGCCACAGCCATGTGCTCACAGTAGGAATGGGGAACCACATGGGAGCCACAGAAAGGTAGATGACTAATCATCCAACTCAGTGGAGTCATAAATATAACAGCTCTGATGG